>APFE030563574.1:163838-180537 GCA_000404065.3 Pinus taeda
TCAACTATGCAAAGATCCAGTCCAACATCAACGTAGCAAACACATTGAACTGCACATGCACTTCATCAGAAAGCTCATCCATGACCATGTTCTTGAAGTGCAATATTGTTCAACAGATGATCAAGTTGCAGACATCTTTATAAAGGCTCTCACAGAGGCGAATTTTACTAAACTTCGATTTATGGTTTGAGTTCAGGAAGTTGTCACTAAGGGGGGATAGGCTCTAGTGCCTCCTTCCTTCTCCTATTGTGTCATATTTGTAAATCCTTCAATCCTATCCCAAGTTGTTCTTAAGGGGGGATGTTAGGATATTCCGACACATAGGAAATAGTTAAGTTCAACTTGGTCTAGTATAGAGTTAGGTAAAGTGTGTTTCTTTACTGTTGTACATTTGTAACTTACAATCCGACGGTCACGATATGTAGTGATCCGACGGTTCATTCTCTCCTCGGTATTACCGACACTTGATCCGTAGCTTGACACCCGATTGGTCCATGAATTCTATTTAAAGCGCATGGAGGGTCATTTGTAGGTTCACCGTGCATGAGAGAAGCTTATGTAAATTTTCATTCTTTTATTAATAAATTGCCTGTAGTAGCCACGTTGGCGCAGGCCGTGGACTGTTTCCCTCTCTGAGGGTTTTAACCACGTCAAAATACTGGTGTATTGATCTGTGATCTGTTTGTGAGCGGTGTCCTTTTGGTGTTCTGTCTGAGGAACTTACCCTGTAAATTCCTACAAATTCGACGGCGGTAGCAAATGAGGAGACGGAGCAACGAGGAAAGGGATCTGCAAGGATTGTTTGCAGGTATGGCAGCAGAGGAGTAGGAGGACTTGGCAGCGGCAAGGGAAACTGATAAGAGGGCAATGATGGGAGCTGCAGGGCAGGGCTGCGGGTGAAGGAGAGGGATCTGAGGGTAAGGAAATGAAGGAATGGAGCAGTCATATGGAACTGCATCAATGCTGGAAAGAGAGGGCGAGTTGGAGAGAAGGAAAGTGAGGGAAGATATGAAGGTTGCACGAAGGGAAGAAGACTGCAGGTGAAGTCAACGAGGAGAGGGTTGCAGACAGCCAGGTTAGCGATGGACAGCAAAGGAGGATACACGAATCTGGACAACAAGTTACAGGGAGAGTTTGGAAACACAGGAGGGAGCTGACAGATTCGTGGAGAATGCCGGCAGCAACAAAAGGTTGTGGGCCTTAAAAAAAAATCGAAATTGCACAACGAATGAAAACCCAACCAGCAAATACAAAAACTTAGACAAATGCTAGCCGAAAAACCCCAGAAATTCTAATTAAAATGTTAAATCCTTTAACGTCATATTTATTCCTGAAACCCTCATGAAAGTTTCCAGATTAAAAACTTTTTAAACCCTTGGCCTGCAAAAATATGGATAGAATCCCTGCAAAAATGATGTTGATGAACCCCAGAGATCCAGATCTTCCCTCTAGGGCCTAGATCTGGACTCTACACAGATTTCTTCCTCAAATCTATAGCTGCAAGACAACAAGAAAACACCCAAATGTTATATACAACAATAAAAACTAAAACCCAGAAAAACTTAAGTCAGAAAACCGAAAATAATTTACAGATCTATGTACAAGAATGGTAGATCTATCAAATATGAGTGTGAGTCCAAATTCGCTACCATATATGATAATCTAAGGCTCTCAATAGCTAGATTTATCAATTTCGTACATAAAAAATGAATTTTTATTTTTTATTTTTTAAATGAGGTGCTTAGCTCGAAGCCCTTCATGCATCACTAGTAAAATTCTTATGATAAGCCCGGAGCTATCTTAGCTGGGCTCTTTAGAAAACACAGATCCGAAGTTGGCTGGTCCAACTGAAAACTTCCCCGAACGCCCGATGATCTAAAAATCAAGATTTTCCTGCAAAACTCAATCCAGCCATCAAAATAGAGCGAGAAAATGATAATAAAATTCAGATAAATAGAGATACCTGCCATTACACTCAAGATTGACACTATCACTTAAACTCCAACGACTTAGCAAGATACCTGTTCTCAAATCACTCTTCAAAAGCTATCATTAATGGCTAAAAAAAAAATTACGCATGAAAAACGACACATCTTACAGTATTTTCATGAAAAGTAACACTGGCGAAGATTAACACCAAAGTATTTCTTTATTATTCAAAAAATATGACACAAGAGCTTTTAGCTTAGCACACGACTCAAAGGTTGAATGAATTGACTGACGAATGACTTCCTATTTAAAGATAAATCCCCCAACGGCTAGTTCGAGTGATCCTCATCAAAACAATCTCGACCATTGATAAGAATTAAAATTTCTTTTAATCTCATCAGTGAAAATTTTAAATTATTGAGGAAATTCGAATTTTTCAATTAAATGTATATTAATTAATTCAAAATTAAATTTTTGAATTAATTTCCTCAAAATTTTAACTGAATTAACTCCAGGGGTCAAAAGCTTAAAATTTATCAAAATAATTAAATACCTTAGTCCCTAGACCTCTTAAATTTAATTTTTAAGGACCGATGAATTTTGCCTTAGAAAAATTTAAATTTACCTAGGACCTAAAATTAATTAAATTTCTGGCTTGGGATTTTAATTAATTTTTGGCTAGAAAATTTAATTAATTAACCTATGAGGGGATAAATTATTTTTTCAACCCTCAAGACACTTTACATCATGATTTTCATATTTTTTACATCTCAAAGGGGAAAACCCATTTGTAAAAGACCCTCATAGACTACCCATTTCTGCAACACAAATATAATCTAGCAGACTAAGCAATTTGTAATAAAATAACCTAACCAAATAGTTAGGATTATTCCAAAATCACTTTTACATAGACTCGATCTAGAACACCAGGACTCGCCTAAAATCCCAGTCACAAAATCCATTTTGGCTTTGGGGTAAGACTGAAGGAAAACTCTGCTGAATATCTGAGAATGGATCGGTAAGACAAAAAACCTCCTGGAATGTAGATCGTCACCAGAAAAGTAGGTTTACCTAGGCAATTACATACACGACACAAATCTACTAAGATTATTTACATCATATACATGCAGAATGGGTTTACATTATAACATCTTGGTTAGGCTGATGATGATCGTTGGACGACACAGACACATCGATCAGGCGCTATCGCTTTTGTAAGAAAAGGGGGTGTACTGCTATGGGTCGTTGACATGTAGTGATCAACAAGAAGCAACAGGCAGACATCAACATTGTGATAGGAGATGGCGCAGAGACAGGGTGTTGCTTTAGTGGGTTGAAGTGTTAAAACACATTCCTTCCTAAGAGGGAGTGTTAGTTTTTGTAGCATCGGTTGTGTTCTAGCAATGAAATTTGGTGGAGAGGCTAGAATACATGTATTCTCCAAAACCCAAAAATTGTTTATGGAAATTCCACATAGAGACGACTTAATTAAAATAATTAATCTTTTTTTAATGGTGACTAAGTCTAAACTTAGGAAAACTGATTAATTAAAGGGTATTAATTATGTCATGATGAGAATATTCTAGAAGAAGACATGGATCGAGTTCTAGTTAATCTTAGCCATCGATTATGTTTTAATCTTTGTTGTTGATGTCTCAACGAGAGATTATAAGAAGAAATTTGATGGGGGCTGGAGAACAAGCTTATGCAGTTTGATTTTGCTAGGAAGTCGATTTCCAGAGCAGCAGTTGTGTGTTACTGGAAGTGATTCAGTGAAGTTGAAGCAGTGAGAGACGGGAAAGGATAGTAAGGCTAGAAGGAAGTTTCTTCAGTTTGGTGAGTGCATAGCAGAGAGGCAGTGAGTGCCATAGAGAGGTAGCGTAGAACTTCAGACGGTGATCCTTCTTTTACTAAGGAGAAGTCGAAATTCAGTGCCAGAAGGCCAAGAGGATCGATTTTCTAGATAGCAGTTGATCAGTTAGTGAGAGAGATGCGCAGAGGCAGCAAGAGACAACTCATCTTGAGCCAAGGTCAGTATTGGATCACCAGTGGGAGTAATATTTTTCTCACTAGATCTCCTATCAGTTATTTCTTCGTATGGAAAACTAGATTTGAGCTTCCATAGATTTGTACTCAGATTTACTATTGCATAATAAATAAAGCCCTCAGATGCTGCACCAATTTTCCCAAGTTGGGTTTTTCCTGGGACATTAGTCCAAAAATAACAGAGTCATTTGTGTGTGTGTGCATCTACTCTTCCAACATTAATTTTCTTCCGTAATATTTATTTTGTGAAGGTCGCCGTGTATTAGTTTCGATATTTGTCGTAGGAAACTGCAAATAATGTGTTCAGTAAATTTAACAAATTTTAAAAAACTTAATAAGTTGCTGGAGTAGGATTCGGGGTTTTCGAATTCTCACATCATAGAATTTGGATTTCGAGGAGGTTGACTCAACACCTCCCTGAAAATGACGCCAAAAATGTTGACACAAAATCTAACAAGGCTTGTGATGGAGTTCACAGGGCGAGAGCCAAACCTTGTAACAATAATGAGGAGACACTGCCACTATCACCTTAACAATTCTCGTCCTACTCTTTTGTGGAATTTCACCACAAGGGAGGCTTCCCAGTATTCACTTATAAGGATACGCTAAGTGTAGGGCTCAAGGTGATGAAAATAAATTAGGTGAAGATACTCTACGTAGGACAAGGCTCAGTTTTTTTATGAGGGAGCAATGTATGATGCAATTAGGCTTAATAAAAACTTCTGTAAATTAGGGTTTCTTGATATGCAACAATAAGAGAATACCTAGGCATATAAAATTCAAGAAAAGTGTTTCCTAGAAAATTAAATCAACAAAGCAATAGAACAGAACCTCAAAATAGGCTCTAAGTTGAAACTAGACTAGGGTTACGGTTTTCAAGGCATAAAATCGACTAGGAAAAGATGACGTCAACCATACAAGCTGAAGATTTACCACTAATGAAGCTTGATTTTGCATTTAAAAGGTAAAGAGAGATAAATCTTAGGTATTCATCCACAAATGTACATCCACAAGAGGCCTAGAATCAATTCGGCCCTAGGAAAATGCCCTAGTGACTCACCTTAAAAGTCTAGGAAAAATAAAAAGAAGGAAAATATTAAATTTTTGGAGGTTTTTTTATCAACACAAAATTCACCAGTGCCTAATCTTACTTGGGGGATGGAGTCTCTGGGAAAAATTTTAGGGATAAATAACAAAAGATTGGAGTAAGGGGGGGAAATCAGCTTTCCACTTTATAAAACTCTAACTATCTTTTCTTTGAGGGAGAAATTAAATAGGAGATGCAGACTAGGATTTCTCCTATGGATTTCAAGGAAGAAAATATTTAATATGCAGAATTTAACCAATATTTCCCACAAATAATATGCTTTTAGTCATGGATCATAGAAAAACCTAGCATTAATTCATTTACATGAAAAACAATAAAAATAGAAATTAGCTTAAAAGACTTTCTTTTAATCCAAAAATACATCTTGAATACAAAATTCAATCTTCAATCGCAAATGCTCCATAAAAATCACATCTCCATAAGTAGTGAAATAGACAAAGCCTAAATCATGCCATAGAAGAGAGTCGAAATCTCTAGTGTGATGATGAAATGAAATAATGAAGGGACTCTCTAATTATATGAGGTCCATTCCTTTATTTTACAACATAATATTAGCCTAGAAGCCCCTACACAAGTTTAATTGAGTTTTTGCCAAGAAAAGGGGTTACAAGAGAACCCCATAGCTCAAAACAACAAAATAGTGCCATAAAAACCAACACATGTTGGTCAATATCCTAAAACAAAATGATATCATGCCCTTTTTGGGCCACTACTATAAAATTGCATGGATGGGACTAGTGGTATGTCCCATCATCATAATCAACTCCAATCGTTAATGGGAAGATCTCAAGAAGTGCCTCAAAATGTCTCCATGTGTCAAAACCATGCTCTAGGTTCCCTACATCACCCTCTCAACGGCTAGATGGTGACTTGGGATCATCTCTTTCCAATGTTGGGGATACAAGTACAAGTACAATGGGGCCAGTACAAGCCCCCCCTGTCATCTCGGGGATGACCATCATCATCTGAACTCCAGATCAAGTCATGCCCATCAAACAATGTCAAGGTCATCCTAGGGGCATGATGGGTCCCCAGGTACAACATCAAGAAAATCCAATACCAAGAAAGAGGAGCTCAACATTTCAACATCTAGGGGTGCTCTAAGGTTTCAATCATACATTCAAGTCATCAGGTTCCCAATGCTCTGCTCTGGACAGATAACGCTACATCTGCAAGGTCATCAATCCTCTCTGGAAGGGTAAAATGGCTTGGGCATGATGTATAGTGGAGACATACAATGTCCTTTTAAAGGCCTTTGTTGTTGTGTGAAGAACCACCCGGAAAAACCATCTCAAGATCAAGTGAGTCACCAATCCTTAGGGACAATGACCTTAGAAGCATTAGTAGACCATACCTAAGTGTTAAGGTTATAAGAACACTTCAAACTGAGATCACCTTCAAATATCTAATTATACCAAGTCCCGTAAAAGTGTGTTCCCTGCCTTTGTTAGGGATGGATAGATGGTTAACCCTATTATGTGCTTCCAACCCCTAAGGGGAGTTGACATGTCATAGGTGAACCCTTCAATCTATAGGTGCTTACGATGATAGTGGCAATGGATGTGAAGGACTTCAAGGCATCCTTAGTGTGTGGAAATGGAGGAGAAGGACTTCAAGGCATCCTGAGTGTGTGGCAATCGAGACAAAGGACTTCAAGGCATCTTAAGTGTATAGATGTAAGGAGGGAGCAATCATGGAGGCATGGGTTACCCTTTTCCTTAGTCTGATTTTTCCACCCCTTTGGTGCGCCTTTTACTTCTTTTTGATAATGTTTTTATAGGGAGGATAACTTAGGTGTCCGGGCTTGCTTTCAATGATTTAGCATTTATTTACCCGTTGATGATTGTTGTTTTTCCACGATACTGTAGTCTAGGTTAGAATCTTACAATCATTAATGCTACCAATCCAAGTATCACAATAAACTGCTTTGCATAGCAGAACAATATATAGCAGTAAATCTACTAGAGCACAAAATATAGACAACTTTTTACATTTTTACAATAACCGAACTTCATTATATTAATCAAACTGATAATACAACTGCTTAGGGCTCCCATACTAGGGATAATGGCCCTCATACATCCATTAGTACAAGAATACAAGAAAAAACATACACTGACGGTCTAGCTGATGTAGTGCACAATCATTGTTGCTTTGTCGTATCCTGAACACATTGTTTGTCCTTTTTCTCCCAATCTGGAGCACTACCTCTATAAATGGTCCTGGTCTTTTAGGTCACTAAGCTTAGCTCTCCAATCTACCCTCTAGCTGATCATAAGTCCATCTGCAAACAACACATAGGGTCTCCACGCTCACTAGCTGCTCCTTAGTCCTTCAAGGACAACACTTTGAGACTTCTTGCCCACTACTGCTCCTCAGCTACTCAGGGACTTTTTCCCACTATTGTCTTCTTGCGCTACTCCAATGAAGACAAACATAAGGTAGGAGGGTTGCCACTTATCACTGCTAGAAGGCCTTCTCCAACAATGACCTTGGGCTACAAACTTCTCCTCTATGACCTCCTTTAGCCCTTCAAAGATCAGTCAATGAGCTCAACAAATCTGCCTCTCCTAGCAGACCTAGTGTCTTTTCTAGTTCTGCACTTAGGGCCCACAAGGATCACTTTCTCGCTGCCCTCCAACAGACCACAAGTTTCCAATACAAATCTATCCAACTTGGACTCTACATCCACTAGCAAAACAACATCAACAAGAGGCCAACATACCTTGTTTTTGCAACTATTGTTGCACCTCTTGTCCTTCGGCACCTGTGCAACTCTGAGCCTTGGTTAGGGCACAACAGCAACCCAAAACTCTACTCCAAAATCGTGATTCCCTTTTCCAACCAACCTTCCTAACTCATTGTCCCTTCTAGCCATTCCAACACGCTATTTAGCCCTGGGATCCTCCACAAAATACCTTATAGGCCTACGGTTTTGTAAAACAAGGGATTTGGACCTCTTTCCAAGGGAAACTACCCTTTGTTCTCCTCACAACACATGTGTTATCCTTCCTGTGGCTACAGCTAGGAGTGTAGACCTTTGCTAGGCCTTTTGGCCCTCCAAACAAGGGTCAACACACTTCTGCAACTACTCAAAACCCTACACCATAATAGAAGACATAAAACACTACAAACTGTGAACAGAACCAACCCTACTCACCTCTTAAATATGCGGCCTACTCTCCAAGGAAACTCACATCAAACAAACCAAGAAGAAGCTCCAAAATTTGTCCTTTCTAGCCTTTGCTAGGCTGCCTCAGACCTGCGCTTATTTCAGAGAGATATCTTGATGTGTCTTGCACTTTGGATGTGAGAATTAACCTCCAACTTCACTCTTATTTATATGCATCTCATGTGGGCTCCAACGAACTGTCAAGAGGGCTAAACTAACCCTATCCGACCTGAACTTCTCTTGTGGAAACCCACCAGCATACAAATATTATCGTAATTCTCTTTGTAGAACATTGATTTTGATTATTTTCATAGCCTCTAATTCCTTTTAGGGTCCTCTATCATCTCCATACGTCAAATCAATGAAGCTCTTGGGCTTTTGGAACCATGAGGGTTCCGAACCGTGTTTCTGCTAAATTTTCACACTTTATGTGCTTTCGGAACCGTGAGGGTTCCAAACCGCGATTTTGTAGGCCTGAACGGCGGTTACGACACTTTTCTGCAGGCCCGAATCGCGGTTCCGCCATGGTTCCAACAACTACTTACATGATTTCACGAGGCTCTTTTTTGGGGGGAATTTTTGAACTGTTATGTGAGGAACTATGCTTCCTGAAAACTCCCAAGGTGCCCCCTTGATGCTCCCTAGACGCTCCCTAATGGTAATGTTAAATTCTTAAAAGTAAAAGTGACATTCTCCTTTTTCTTTCATTTTCATCCTTCTACTTAAATTTTTAACATTACCATGAAATGACTCGTGACGTTTGAGAGTGGTTCCAACCTCATCAGACTTCATATGGAGAAAATAGAATTTCTTATCCCATTCAAAATTTAGTAGACTTAATAGTTTTCAAGATTCCAAGATCAAAGGGATTGTGGCATTCCATTAGATTATATCATGTATGAGGGTATGCGATTGGCATTTAATCAAGAGCACAAATCCTTATATGTACCTCAGTGTTGTTGGTGTTGATTGTTGAACTCCCTTGTCATGGCCTTAGCAAAAATGTACACTTCACTGAAGTCAAAATAATTGATCAGGCACGTTAAGCTTTCTCTACCATATTATAAGGCTTGGATTAGGCCGTTGGATCAAAATTGGGTAATGTTGACTAATATCCCTAAAGAATCGAAGTAGAGGCAAAGGCTAGACAAGAAGAGAGGAATCTATATTCTAGATGGTTTATGCTCGAATAATTAATCATTGATGTACAATGGATGCAATATCTATCTTGATTTATGTACAGATATGCATGTTTTCACATCTTCTTCAAATAATTTGGTATTTTGGATGTTTTTTAATATAAATGCAAAAAAATAAAATAAAAAATAATAATATATATAATGGATGCTTTCAAGACACTTCGCTTCCTAGATTTTTGGAAAATGACGCTTCGCTTACAAAAAATGTCCCTGCTTCATGCAACATTTGTTATGGACACACTACATCAATCCAAGTCTCCCAAGTAGTGCCCCTCCTGTAACCCTAAGGCCTCATATGAGGTCCCACTAAACTAGGGTCAATAACTAACCTCCTTGGTAAAGTGAGAGAACAAGTTTATAGTCAAGCTCAGTCAATCCTTCAGATCACCCCTTAATCCATGTTAGAATGCCAAAACATTAAGTAAAAGCACATGATTGCAAAATGGTTAGAGTACTTGCCGAATGGTGACCCACCTTCCATCAAGAGGAATGTTAGATGGTGAGAGGCGTCTAACTAGTGCAAATGGTGGAGGAATGTGGCATATCATCACATACAGAGCAATGTAGGGTTGTTGGCTGGCTAGTTGTCCAAAGAAAGAGGAAAAAATTATTTTATCGGGTTACCCACCTTTCGGAGGGTAACAGGGACCTTTTCATGAAAGTAGGATGGTAAAAAAGAAGTGAAATTAAGCCTGAAACAATGCCCAAAAAATCTTGGCAGAGTGAAGTCTCTGTAAAACATGTTGAACCATTTCATATTTACCATACAAGGTGCATGCAACATTTGTAACACCAACTTTATGAGTTTTGGTCTTAATGGCCAATGCTTGATGAATCATAAACCACCCCCATACTTCAAGTTCAAAAGAAGAATTAGATTTTCAAATGGACTGAAACCTCCACAAGAAGGATGAAGCGAAAGTTTGTGTCCCTTGATATCCGCCCTTTGTTCAAGCATGGGACAACACCAGAAGTGTGTGTACCAGATAATCTAGTACACAATCATAGAGATCCTTTTACACACATATAAATAAAGGCTTCCCACTCCATCAATCCCTCCAAAAAGGACCCGGCCCATGAAACTATATTTTAAAGAGAGACCTTTCAAGAAGTTAGAACCATACAACAGATTCCCTCCAACAAAGCTTTATCTGAATAATTTATCTTTTCAGTGCAGTTAGGATCACGTTACATTTTCCACTGTTGGTGATCATAGTTCCACAAATCCTTCTGAAAAAGAATACCTTTTCTGGCAAAACTCTTCCTTTTAAACACATTAGAGAGTCCAAGTTGTCCACCTGGAGAAAGAAATGTCCAAAATTGGCCCAATGCACTATAGATATGTAATGGACATGTTACCCACCAAAAGTGGGTACCCCTAGGAGAATTCTTCTCCTAATCATCTTCTTCCAGTCGGCAACTAGTAGCCCTTGACAGCCACCTTGTAGTCGATGTGGTGTGTCATTTTATCTCCCCCACCTGCATCAACCATATGTTTCCTCGTGCATTTGTCAAGAGCACATGTTCGAAGGTGGGAAATTCATCCAAAAGGTATGTTATTCATTGTGCAATCGAGTGCTTATGCTTGTTTTTCATTTGGGCATTTGGGCATGGATTATTGGGTGACTTGGAAGAAGGAAGGGTTTTGGCCATGGTTTTGTTCCCTTGCCTTGAATGTGGGGTTAATCTTCAATCCTAGTCCAGTGGGACCTCCCCTAATGGCCCATGGCTTTACGAAGGGTACTACTTGGGAAGCCTTGATTGAGATAGCGTGGTCGAGGACATTCTCATTCCATATTTATCACTACCCTCCATACATTACAAGCTCTAGATTCCACCTTCCCTCTCTAAGTCTGCATGACCACGGGTCCACTGGTTCATAGCACACCCCCTCCCCTTTGTCCACATATCTGTGTCAGGCTTGGAAACTTTGGCCTGTGAGGTTGATGTAGCTAAAAGAAAAATAAATAGCATATCATGGCCACAAGCAAGTGTCAAGCCAAGCAGTAACTCCTCAAGGCAAAAATGATTCGTATGTATTATTCCATCAGGTAGGTCTTCATTATATACATGAGGGAGAGACAGTTCAGTTCATCTCCCGATGACTGTTCATATTACTTATTTATCTATTTACATGTATTCACCCAATCCTGAGGATTAGGTGTCAACATTCCCCCCTTTAATCTGAAGGGATGTTGGTGAGTCCAAGCATCGTTCCGAATCGTTCAAGCTTTTCTCTTCCAAGCGCTTTGGTGAAGATGTCTGCAATTTTCTCATTTGTGGAACAACGATGGAGATGGATTGTTTTGGCCTCAACATGATGTCGAATCAGATGATATTTAGTATTGATGTGCTTCATTCGATCATGGAAATTTGGGTTCTTGGCCAACTTTATTGTAGAGGTATTGTCAATCATGAGTGGAGTTGATTGTACTTGTTTTACCTGCAAATCTTCAAGAATTTTCCCTGAGCCACACAATTTCTTTTGTTGCTTCAGCTGCTGCCATGTATTCTACTTCTGTTGTGGAATCTGCTGGAACTGATTGTTTGCGTGATCTCCAAGAGACAGCTCCTGATCCAAGACTCATAGCATATCCTGAAGTAGATACCCCAGTTTTCTTTGTCTCCATCAAAGTCTAAAATCAAAGTATCCAATCAAGCTGAAGTCGTCCACCTGTGTATACTTGATTCCAAAGTCTTGAGTTCCCTTCAAGTACCTTAGAACTCTTTTTGCAGCAGACCAATGTCCCTCACAAGGCTTTTGCATAAACCTAGAGAGGATTCCAACAACAAATGAAATGTCAAGTCTGGTAGTAGTTAGGTAGTTGAGACTTCCTACAAGTTGTCTATACTTTGTTGCATCCTCAAATTCTTTTCCTTCAATAGATGTGAGCTTTAAGTTTGTTCCATTGGAGTAGTAAGAAGATTGCATTATGTCATGCCAAACCTGTTCAATAGATCTCCAATGTATTTCTTTTGAGAAATAAATATGGACTTCAGATGTTGGGTTACTTCAATGCCAAGATAGTAATGAACAGAGCCCAAATTAGTCATTTCAAAACTTTTCCCCAATTCCTTCTTTATGGATGCAATGTAGCTTTCATTGTTCCCTGTCATCAAAAGATCATCTACATATTTCACAAGATATACAACTATTTTGCCAACTTTCTTGACAAATAAAGTTGCATCATCAAGATCATAATGTTTGAAATTGAGTTTCAGAAGATGCTCAGTTAGTTTTTCATACCAGACTCGCGGTGCTTGTTTGAGGCCATACAACGACTTCACAAGTTTGCATACTTTATGTTCATGTCCTTTCACAGCAAATCCTTCGGGCTGAGACATAAAAACATTCTCTTTTAGGTCTCCATTTAAGAAAGCAGTTTTTACATCCATTTGATGGACTTTCCAACCGTTTTGAGCTGCTAGTGCAAAGAGTGTCCAGATGGTAGCCCATTTTGTTGTGGGGGCAAAAGTATCCTCATAATCGACCCCTTCCTTCTGTGCAAAACCTTTTGCCACAAGCCTAGCTTTGTGCTTGTCAAGTGAGCCATTAAATTTATACTTGTTCTTGTAGACCCACTTGCAGCCAATTGGTTTGGTTCCTAATGGAGGATCAACTAGCTTCCAAAAGTCGTTCTTTATGAGGGCATTATACTCCTTTTGCATTGCTTCTTTCCATTCATCATAAGGGGCAACTTCTTTGAAGGAAGTTGGTTCAAAATCTGTAGACAAGTTCAATTCACAATCATAAGAAACATCCATATAAACAAGTGAATTTGAGTCATCCACATCACCCCCATTTTGCCGGTTTGAATTTCTAGTTCCTGTCTTTCCAACCTCATCAGGATGAACACTTTCAAGTGTCTTTGTCAGCCACTTTGGGGGACCTTTCTCAAATGGTCTAGGCTGCTCCGCTGATTGAGTTGGGACTGAATCAAGATTGAGTCTCCCAATTCTATCAATCACATCACTTAAAGCGTCATCCGTTATTGGAGTTTCATGCAGGGGAGAGTGTTCTTCAAAAGAATATTCCACATGTTGATCTAGTATAGGTATCCCCCCTTCAAGATGTGAAATCTGCTTATCAAATTCTTGAAATGATTTTGCGAATCTATTCGAGCGATCAAGTTGCCGCTCAACAACATTGTCAGTTTTGGATGATTCAAGAAAAATTACATCTCTAGATACAACAAACTTTTTATTTACTTCATCATAGAGACGGTATGCCTTGCAGGTGTTTGCATACCCCAGGAAGATACACTTACGACTTCTAGCACCAAGTTTGTTTCTATGTACCTTTGGTATCAAGGCATAACAGGTGGAACCAAAGACCCTGAGATGCTTTACCGAAGGAACATGTCCATACCACAGTTCATATGGAGTCTTGTTTCTTATAGCATTAGATGGACATCTATTCTTTATATATGCAGCACATAGAACAACATCAACCCAAAACATTATCTTTACATTTTTGAAGAAGAGCATGGATCGTCCCATATTTAAGATTGTTCTATTCATTCTTTCAGCTACACCATTCTGTTGGGGATTATAAGGCACAGTTGTTTGATGTTTGATCCCATGTTGTCGAAGATAGTTTCAAATTCATTTGATGTGTATTCTTTTCCATTATCAGTGCGAATAGATCCAATATGAGATTGTGCATCATTTTCAATCCATTTATGAAAATTCTTGAATGTTTGGGAAGCATCAGATTTGTTCTTCAATAAATAAACGCAGCACATTTTGGTGTAGTCATCAATAAATGTCATGATATATTTATTTCCATTTGCAGAAGGAACAGGCATTGGATCACATAAATCTGAATGAATGAGTTCAAGTTTCCTATGTGCTCTTGAATGTGAGTCATGAAAAGACTGTTTGCTATGCTTTCCTAGAATGCAAGCATCACATTGCTTAAGTTTTCTAGGAATTGTAGGCAAACCATCAACACCATTTTTCTTCAATAAGCGGAGACTGTCATAGTTTAAATGTCCAAATCTAGCATGCCATAATAAACTTGATGGAAGTGTACCTTCTTCATGATGAGAATTGTATGAGAAATGTTGTGCATTAGCAGAGGTTCCTTGCAGCTTGAGAAGCCTTTCTTCTTCTATTCCCCTCATGACAAGTGAGTGGTCAGATGATTTTCTTACCTCAAGCTTGCCATCAAACATATGAATGGAGCGACCTTGCTGGTGGATGTGGACCAAGGACAGCAAGTTTCTCTTGAGTTGTGGGAGATATAGAACATGATGCAGAAGGAACTCTGGAAGACCGGGTAGTTTAAGCCTGATTGTGCCAAGCCCTAATGGCTTGATTTTTGATTGGTCTGCAAAGTATACTGCTCCATCAACATTGTCAGTGAAATCTTCAAAAAAAAAATTCTATGAGTCATGTGGCAGGTTGCTCTTGAATCAAGCAACCAATCATTTTTCCAAGAAGCAAGTGAAGCATTAAATAAATCTTCATTTACTCCAATGTTACATAGTGCCACAACATAGTGAGCGGATTCAGGTGCTTTACCTTTGTCTGTATCATCAATTTTAACTTTCTGTTGGTTTCTTTTCTGCTCAATTTTGTCCCATGGTAGCTTGCATGTAGAGGCATCATGTGATCCATTTCTTTTGCAACGAATGCAGTGTAAATCTGCCTTTTCTCCTCGAGAATGTCGTCCCCCCTGCCTCTGAAATATCTTCCTCTTCCTCTTCGACCACCTCTTCATCTTGAAAAATCTTGAGTAGGATGCTTTTCTTTGTGAGCAAGGCACACAGCCTCTTCAGAAGATTTAGGGGCTGTCTTCTTTCCAAAAGCTTTCTCTCTTTCAGCAAACTTTTTCACAAGAGAGTCAAAGATGATATCTTTGAGATTTCCATCTGCTTGCAATGACTCAAGCAGGGATGGAATTTGACGGGCATTTTGCCCGTCATAAGGCTTTTTGCACGTATTTGATGGCTGGAATTTGTCATTGCCCGTTTTGAGTGACGTGCCTGGAAGAGTGAAAGACGGATTTTTGACGTTTGGAACTTTTTCCAAAACTTTTTTACGCACCAAACGTTCTCACGCGGCAAGTTTTTTCATATAGCAAGGTATTTTTTGGGCTAAGTTTTTTTAATTGAAAATATGCTAAATTCTAATTAGCGTTGGTATAGTTACAAGTTACGCCCCTTTATTTTTCATACAGCAGGGTATTTTTTGGTCAAGTTTTTTTAATTGAAAATATCCTAAATTCTAATAAGCGATCACGTGACCAATAAACATATTAAATTACGGATCGCATTATCTGGAATCAGAGTAGAGTAGGAACGGTAACTTTCCAGATGGTATATAGAATCACAATCCACCTTGCTTTATGCTACTTTTACAGAATGTACACCGCCTTGCTTTTATAGAAAATTTGCAAATCAAAGCCAATCTGAAATCCTGGTTAATATTGTTGGTGGCTGGCTTCATCCTTAAATTGCACACAGGCCCAGAAGAGCTTTGCGTTGTCTACTTCCTTCACACTTTCTCTCAAGGCATATGCCCATTCAGACTTACTTTGCACGCCCAGTTCAAGATTGACTCCAAGGAAACTGCCAGGAAACTGCAAATTTGCGCTTCAGGTTAGTGATTGATTTTTTTTTTCTTCAAACACTGTGGGTTGCTGCTACCTTTTAATTTTTTATTTAATAAGTAATTTAATTTTTTATTTCACAAGAGATTTATATGTGTAACTGCTCACAGCTCTTTAAATGATAATTTAAATATATGAAATGGATAACCATCAAGCTTTTTACCTTGGACTGATTATATATTTTAAATGAGCAAATTTCAAATGTTCAACACTTATTATTGAAACCTCCACAATTGAGTTTTTTCAAATTTTGGTTTTTTTTCCTTATGATAAATATATGAAAATTTTCAACATAATTATTTATTGAATGGTAATTTTTTAATCAAAACTTTATTAGTGAAGGGTTAATTTAATCAAAACTTTATTAGTGAAGGGTTAATTTATTATGAGAACATCACTCTTGAAGGGCAAAATTTTTAATATAACGTTTCTTGACGGGAAGCATAAAGAGCCAAAACGTCAAAAAAAAATTGTATGACGGGTAAAGAGAAATCCAAATTCCTACCCTGAACTCAAGATAATTGGAGTAAGTAGGATAAAGTGCCTTGAGAAAAGCGATAAGAGGAATATCCAATTCAACCTTAGTGGATTTGATATCATGCATTATAGACTTTACTTCAGATGCAAGA
>APFE030563583.1:0-22631 GCA_000404065.3 Pinus taeda
TTTGAAATTTTGATGTTTTTCAGAGTCATGATAAAATATTTTATATTATTATTTCAAAATGTTGAAAATTTACCCTAGAAAAAAAAAGTGTTATTCATCAACACTTTTCGTTTTGAGGGTGTTTTTTGCATTAAAAAATTGTTTTGACTCCCATTTTTAAAACATGTTGAAAATTTACCCTAGAAAAAAAAATGTTATTCATCAACACTTTTCATTTTGAGGGTGTTTTTTGCATTAAAAAATTGTTTTCACTCCCATTTTTAAAACATGTTGAAAATTTACCCTAGAAAAAAAAAAGTGTTATTCCAACATCAACACTTTTCGTTTTGAGGGTGTTTTTTGCACAATTATTGCACACAAAATTGGTTTTTACTACCATTTTTAAAACATGTTGAAAATTTACCCTAGAAAAAAAAAAATTATTCGAGCATCAACACTTTTGGTTTTTAGCACTGTTTTTCATGTTTTTTT
The DNA here is from genome assembly GCA_000404065.3 of Pinus taeda. Taxonomy (NCBI): domain Eukaryota; kingdom Viridiplantae; phylum Streptophyta; class Pinopsida; order Pinales; family Pinaceae; genus Pinus; species Pinus taeda. Next base: position 472 of record APFE030563583.1, read on the forward strand.
GGGGTTTTTTGGCTAGAGTTCTCGTTTTGAGTTTATAGTTCCTGTTTCAAAGTTTACATTGTTTTTTTATATCCTTGGTATTTCTGTTGGCTATATGCTGGTCATGAATATGTTTTATGACAGTTTTGATGTATGGATCTCATCATGTTTTGATTAGAAAACGAATTAACAATGAATATATAACATAATAGATGATATTGCAACTATTGTGATGAGACATCAATTTTTTTTTACGAATCTCAGATAAGTATGAGACCCCTATGCTTAGATGTGTTGTTATGACCTGTAGATTGCAAATTTATGACATGTTTAACGAAATAATTGTCATGCCCAGTAGGGGTCCAATAAATTCATTGATTAAGTGTTTGCATTAGTACATTTGTTTCAATGTCATTTATCATTTCTAAAAGTTTCATCAAGTTCTAGGCAGTGGCCTAAGTCCTGGCCCTAAAAACGTGGCATAAAATTTGGGCTCGTTGGCTCAAAACTAGCTATAAAAGTCCATAGTCGCTACCATACTCTTGTTGTGCAAGAAATTGGAAGGCCTCGGTCGCATGCATGGCTTGTCATGGGAGCGTATGGGGGTCCAAGTTAGTGAAATGTCAAGTTGCCTTAGGGATTGGTCACCTGGAAGGGTTGGTTGGCTCCTTAAGGTTCTGTAGTAGGTGTAGAAAATCATATTTGTTCAGTTTTGTGAGTTCCACTTCCTTAACTAGACATGTGGAGTTGAATCCGTAATAGCCCTAGTGAAAATTCCATGTAATTAAGGTTGATAAAGGAAAAAATAATAACCATGGTTGATGGGACACTTATTCCATGCTAAATGTTGGATAAAACATCCTAGTGTGGGTATTCATTTGGTTTATTATGGCTAAGGAAATTGGCAAAGGAAATGGCTAAGGCTTTGGAAAGGAAAAATGGCATTTTTGGCACATTTATTTATGAAAATAATGGAAATTAGGAGAAAAGGAAGATGAAAGGTCACAGGTTGCATGTGAGGAGAAAAATGAAGGAAAATTGTTGAGCCTCACAATCGCTTCTTTTTGACACTCATTTTCACCTATTTTATTCTTCTTTGACCATCATAATCACTCAATGGGCATCAAATCAAAGGATTTATGGCATGGAAGGTATATACTTGTCTTGTGTTTCATAAGTTGATAATGTTCTTTATTATTAGTCTAATACTTGCTTTAGCTACCTAATTGGGATGATTCCGCGGATAATGTTTGATTTTGCAGCCAAGTCCATGGTTGATAGGTTCCAAGGTGCGAGCTCAAGAGAGAAATATATGGAAAGGTAGCGATCAATGTGCTCAATGATTCCATCCTACCTTCATGAACTAGATTGACAAACGAAGCTTCCAGCTACATTGTCAAGGATAAAGTCAACTCTGCCAGCTATAACAGGAAAGCAAGGAACGAGATATATGCCTCTTGAATTACTTTGCTAATAGAAAATCATGAGTGAATTTTGTTATGTTATATTTTCATAGTTAATTTTAGCATTTTGTTAGCAAGGTTAGGCATAGAGCTCTGAACATTTAATGATACGGGCTTTATAAAAAGACCTCGCACCATATAGAAACATAGTGACATTTTTATGTGATAGTGTAGACTTCAAACTCTGTTTTTAATATTCGGCTTATGAAGAAACTTTTCGTTTCCATCCGTGGTTGATTATTTAATTGATAGCATGATTATCTGCTTCTTGTGGAGTGTCCCCTCGAGTAGTAAGGATTCTTGTTCGTTTTTAGTAGATAGAATTTCTGTATAATTCCATAAAATTTTTGTTCTGTTCAATTGAGTATATGGGTTTTTAATTTCTTTCAGATTCAAATTATGATTGTTTTACTAATCATTTATTTTGTTTATAGATGCACATGAATTAATCTTGACAATTTTGATAGCAACAATATAATTTATACTTAGACAATACTTTACTTGCCTTATAGAACAAAGGATTTATTTGTAGAATTATATGTTTCATTTCAAACACAAGTGATTTATAATTCAAGTAAGTGTGGATTTAGTTAACCAGAGATTCAATTTATTTTGGTTTTTCATGCAAGAGTGTGTTGTATTGATAGACAAATTGATTCTTACAAAGCATATTTCAAATATATAACAGACTATGTGTGTTTTATGAATTGAATTTCATATACAATAAGTGTGGGATTGATTTACTTATATTCAGCGTTGTGAGATTTTCTTTTGAAGCAAAGTGTGAAATTTTCCCTAAGTAGTCTTCGATAAAAAAGTGTGATCATTTTATTTTCTACGAATAATTGCTTTTATAATGTGAATTTCAATAACTTAATTTAGAATTTATATTTCGATAACTGAACTTAATTTAGAATTGGTGTGAATAATCAAAGACTTCTATTATATACTATACACTTACACTTCATCAACTTACTAGCCCTGGACGATAATTTATGCAAGTAATTTAAGGTTAATTAAATACAAACAAAAATAATGGAAAATGAAGAAAGTAGAGGCCTAATTGATAAAAAGGCTTTTGAGTATCATTTTGTAACATTTTGTTAGTTCAATTTTGGAGATATCTCATTATTATCTCTCTCTCTCTCTCTCACTCCTGGACACTTAGAGCTTTCTTGGAGAATTTTGGCATTGGATCAAGAAAGGCAAAGAAGGTAAGAGGAAGTAGAGATCAAGAAAGGAAGAGTAGGATGAAGCATCTACAATAATAATCTTTGCATGTATTGATGTTGATGTGTATTTTCCTTGCTAGATTTGGCATGCATGGTATTTCATGTGGTTCTTTTGTTGTATGGCATGGCTTTTTCGAGGTGTGACGATGTTTTTAGCATAGCCTTGCCATTTCCAGATAGCCATGGTGTGATGAGGCTCTCATGTTTTAGTTGAGATGGATAGTTGGATGGATTCGAAGCTGAGTGAGGTGGATTCATGAATGATAGAACACATGGCCCAATAATCCATAAACCGAACTATGGGTTGTAATAAAGCCATATTTTCTGTTGCCTCTATGGGCCTAGGAATCCTTGCTGGTGAATGGTAGGATATACGGTAAAGGAAAGAGGTGGTTTGATCGCCATTGGGCCTAGTAATCTCGTGAGGGGATATGAAGTAAAGCCTGGAGAGTGGGTCTTGGTTTAGGACCTAGTGATCCGGTGTGGATTGCGGTAAAGCCCGAGATATTTGTGATCCAGGTGGATGTTGGTGGCCACCCACCTATCCCACATGGACCCCCACAACTGTCTCTTTCAATTTTTCAGTTTCCTTAATTGTAGCACAATTTACTATTTTTAGCAGTTTTTCGGGTCCTGAACTTCCGGAGCCATTTTGAGGCCCTAAGCAACGTTTTTTTCGGAAATCTGGGAGCAACATGGGTCCACAGACCGATGCTACTCTTCCCAAAGTTTTAGTGCTCAGATAGATATTTCTAACGTGCTATTGCATGCGTCAAACGAAGATCATATGCCAAAGATACGACCCCGGGAAGTTGATGTACCAACTTACCCAAAATGGGGCCCACAATTTGGCGTTTAATCTTCTAGGGTTAGTTTTTGGGATGTTAAGGGTTTTCCATTGTTTCTCAACAATAAATATGCCTTCGAGCCTCATTGTTACATAGTTCAGAGGCATGTAGCCACCACATCTCTTCTCAGAGATAAGCTACCATCGCCCTAGCTGGTTTATTTCCATTTCTATTTGTAAGCATATTTCAGTATTTTATAGTAATGAAATGAAGTATTATTTCTGCTACATCTCTGTGTTTATAGTTATCTTTGTAATTTGTTGCGTTCCTATTTAAATCCAGATCAGTGGTATCAGAGCAGTCTACTTTTTCTCTGTTTTTCTTTGCATGTCCCCAATGAGGTCGGGATATAAGGAGTTAGGGCTTGAACTGGTCGAACCTTTGCAAGACCAGCCTCACAAATCCTGATGGCCTATCATGGTGGATGAAAAGAAAGACGAGGGGGCAGGAGATCTTATCAAATCTTGCTCAGAGAAGCCCTCAAGTGGAAAAGGAACGCGATGATGGATAGCTTTGCGTAGATCCTTCAGCGGCTACCCAAGGGCGACGCATTGGCTTCCAACAGCTACTCTGGAAATGCCACACCGTTTAAGGTATAAGTTAATTTTGAAATCCCCATAATCGAGGGTCAAATAGACGCAGATATCGTAGATAAATGGTTAAATCTACTAGATGGGTATTTTTTGTTCATGAATGTTCGAGTCAAGAAAAGATTATTTTTTCTCTTCTCAAAGCAGCCCCCCACGTCAAGGACTAGTGGGAAACCTATTGCGAGTAGAAGGATGAAAGTACACGCTCACTATTTTCAGCCGCACCCACTTGTGATTCATTCCGGGATGCCATTAAGGAGCAGTGCTACCTTGTCAAAAGCTATGAGGACAAATACATAAAGTGGACCACGCTATGATAGGGAAGGGACTAAGATGTGCCAGAGTTCACCAACATTTTTCATACCTTTCGCACACAGTTGGGTATCAAGATTCTAATCTGCATTTGGTACTCAAATACCGTGCTGCCTACACAGATACATCCAGGAAGAGATGGAGTTCCTGAACATCTCCTCGCTTGGCATGACATACCGATACACTGTCAAAATCGAGAAAAAGTTCAAACAGAAGAAGCAAGACTTTGGATCTACAAATCCGAAGACTAAAGGACAAAGCCAAGGCGGGGTGACCTAAGACAACTCGTCGAAGCCGCAAGAAAAGAACAACACCACGAAGTCGAAGAAGGATGCAGGAAAGTGGTGTGAGTTCCACAAGAGTCCCACTCATAACACAAGTGAGTGTCGGACCAAGCAGTCACTGGTGGCTGAGTTGAAGGCTTCCGAATCAGATGCATGCTCCGACCGTGAGCCAAAACCTGACAAGGGGAATGGCAAAGGAAATACAGTCATGACAGAACACATGAAAAACGTCTCCTCACCCATAGGGGTATGACACAAGCTTTAGGTGGGCAACAAAGTTTGGTTGCATCTGTAGAAAGAATGCCTTACAAGAGCCCATGAGAAGCTCCGACCATGCCAACATGGTCCTTACACCATTACTAAGGCTGTGGGAAATAATGCCTTGGAGCACACCATTCCTCCATTCCTTTTCCTGCACTAAGTGTTCAATGTGTACCGCCCTCGACCATGCTTCCCACCATTACTGGACACATCCAAGATTGCAGAACAACTCACCAGGGACCAAGTTCAGCAGATGGAGGAACTCAACGCAATGGGGACCATTGCTTCCTAAGGGGGGAGGAATGATCCAGGTGGATGTTGGTGGCCACCCACCTTATCCCACTTGGACCCCCACAATTGTCTCTTTCAATTTTTCAGTTTCCTTAATTGTAGCACAATTTACTATTTTTAGCAGTTTTTTGGGTCCTGAACTTCCAGAGCCGTTTTGAGGCCCTAAACGATATTTTTTTTGGAAATTTGGGAGCAATATGGGACCATGGACCTATGTTACTCTTCCCAGAGTTGTAGTGCTCGGATAGATCTTTATAATGAGCTATTGCACACGTCAATCGAAGATCATATGCCAAAGATACGACCCCGGGAAGTTGATGTACCAACTTACCCAAAACGGGGCCCACAATTTGGTGTTTCATATTCTAGGGTTAGGTTTTGGGATGTTAAGGCTTTTACATTTTTTCTCAACAATAAATAGGCCTTCGAGTCTCATTGTAACACAATTCAGAGGCATGTAGCCACCACATATCTTCTTAGAGATAAGCTATCATCGCCCTAGCTGGTTTATTTCCATTTCTATTTGTAAGCATATTTTAGTATTTTACAGTAATGAAATGAAGTATTATTTCCGCTGCATATTTGTGTTTACAGTTATCTCTGTAATTTGTTGTGTTCCTATTTAAATCCGGATCAACTAGGAGACAATAAAATTCCTCACGATGTAGGTGGAGAAATCTGGTGGCATCCATGCTTGTCTAGCTTAGTGATCAGGTGGATATCATGGTAAATCCTCTTATTACATATTTATTGTGTTGGCTTAGTGATTCGGGATGGATTATGATAAAGTATGATTTTTAATGATGAGGGTGAGGTTGTTTAGCCTTTGGATTCCCTGGTTGTTTCTTTTGGTTTAAGTCTCACATTCGTGCTTGGAATATGGCATGAGGTGTGAATGGCTGAAGAGATATTTGGCTTAGCCATTCTATGGTCGAGTGGAACGTGGTGGTCCCATCCTGGGTTTTGATTTTATATCATCAATATGAGGTTATTTCTCCTTGTATGTTTATATGAGTATTATACTGGTTTATATGTGGATCATATGGCGATGATTTCATTGGTATTTTTGTTGCTATTATGTTGGTTATGTATGTGTTTTATGACAATGGCTATGTATGGCTCTCATCATTTTTTTACTTGTAAATGAATGGGCAATGTATCTATGACCTAATAGATGATAATGCAACAAATGATATGAGGGAACAATGGTTCTTAGCGATTCTCAGATAAGTATGAGATATTTATGCTTAAATATGTTGTTTACACCTATAGATTAAATATTGTGATATATTTGACGAAATTATTGCCATGGCTAGTCGGTTTTCGATTAGGGGCTTGTTCAAGTATTTACTTTTGCATCATTGTTTCCCTATTATCTTACTATTTTGAAGGTGTCATTCAATTTTGGGCAGTGGCCTAGGCACTGGGCCTAAAAATGTGTCTCAAATCCCGAGGATGCTGGTAGAACAATGAGAAAAATAGTCCTTAGACACTGACATGCCTTGTCATGAGAGTGTCTAAAACCTCCTGGATGCTGGCAGGCCTATAGCATGAGAGTGTCCAAAGGTCAAGTAGTAAACAAATTCAGTGGGACCCAAGGGCTAGCTACCTGAGTGGTTGGGAAGGTTCCTAGGAGTCTTGTAGCTGATGTGGAAGGTTTTTACGTCGTGTTTCCATCGATTCCACTTCCTTAAGGTCACATAGGGGATTGAGTCTAATCATAGTAGCCTATTGTCACATATTTACGTTGATTGACTGGTTACCTAGGTGGACGTGGAAGGAGGGTATTACAGAGTGGTATCAGAACATGGTTCACCCCTCGAACTAGATGGGTGGTAGGTTGGTCATGCATTCATGTTTTTTTCACACGTGTTAATCATCCTTTTAGTCTATGTGCTTGTTACATATGCATGGTGTTAGTCATGGTTGTAGTGATGTCACCATGTGGAAGAGGATTTTGTTATTATGAAGTTGTTGACAGTGCTGGACTCACCAACATGTCAAGGGGATCTCCCCGGTAAGAAGTCCCAATTAGACCTTAGACCGTTTGGTGTAGTAGTCCCAACAGTGAGTTGTACGGTAATGCCTTGACCATGATTTCGTACAGAGGCAAGTAAGATAACTATGTTGGTAGCAAGGGTGTGACAATTGCAGTGAATTAAGGAAGGTGCATGATAGGTTCTAACACATGGGGGTTGAGATGAGTGTGCCCCTTGGAAACCTGTAATAGTACTCAGATGGGAAGGGAACACACGAGCGAAGATGCATCACAAGATGGAAATCAAGTTAGCTAGCATGTTAGTTGGCAATCCAAAGTGATGGTTAAACCAACAACAAGTCTACAACAAGATTCATACAATTGCATGCAAAATAGTTCATACACAACTATGTAGGTTAAACAACATAAATTGCTACAACAACCGGAATAGTCCAACTACAATAACAACATATGCATGAAAATGTGCTGGCTCTGTTTATATAAATAAGTGTAAGTTCCAGTCATATAATACATCCATGTACACTTGCTAGCCCCAATAGTGGAACATTACAATGACAACCTCCTGCTCTTCCAAAGAGATGAACTAGCTCCGTGCAGTGGAGAAGCCAAGGTGCTTTACAATACTGTCCAAGCTCTTTCCAAGATAATCTTATCAGAAACTTGGCTGACCAAAAGCCTCTACAATGAGTTATAAGATTTTATTTATAGAAAATAGTGGGGTGACCCTTGACATTCCCCTTTGTGACAGTTCGCCTAACCTCATGACTCTTCATCTACTATATGGATTTTAAATCCAACTATTGACACTTGAGTTACACTTGGCATGAAATTACATTACAATGCACATGTATTCATGTGATACAACATGGATTGAGCAAGCCATACAAGACATCACTGACACTAGGTTTGTTGTGATGAGACAAACTCTTTGACATGCTTGTGATGGTGAAGGTAGTGAGCTAAGGCCAAGCTTGGTCATCCATGATTGTGTGCATGCACCCCATGGTGACATCTTTCTGAATCGAACACTTGCCTCCATTCCAACTGGTGCATTGGTTCGGCCCCTTCATCCAACTCATTTGCTAACATGCGCATTGTCTTCTTGGGTGCAGCTGAACGGACAACACACTGATGCATAATGTTCTTGCTAATCTTCAAGTGTGTGCTGGTGGTCATGCACATCAACTTGCAAAAGTACATGTTTAGATCCAGTTGGACTTGCTTCTTCTACTTTCCTTGGTGAGTGTGTTGAATGAGTTGGACCGCATGTGTATGCATAATGACATGCATGTTATTGAATCCCTTGCATAAGATCAACAACAATGCTCACCATGTTTGCACTATGCCAGATGCTAGGATAGATTTATAACTTGTACGAGCACAGTTTCATCTGTGAGTGCATGTTCTGCTCACTACTATTCCTGTTCCTGCTGCAACTCATTCATTTATCCGTGTAGCTTCATGTTATTCCTTGAGTTGTTGCTTCAACACATGCAACTCCTTCTTTGTTCCATTCTCTGTCTTCGCGTGATCTTTATGTTGAGCCGTCACCTGATAGCCTGAGTCTCCAAATTTTCTTTCACCATCAGTGGATCTGCTTGAGCTTGAAACTTTGTTCCACCTCTGTGTTGTCAACAAACTTCCTCTTGCATTCATTGCATTCATGGAATTCGGTTTGCTACCTTCAACTGTTGTTCATGATGCTGCTCGCTGTGATGCTGCTGCTGTCATATCTTGATGTCCTTGTCTATGAACAACTTGATATCTTCGTGAATAGGAAAGCTCATAGACATTTTATTGAATGCATCTTGAGGTGTGCTCTAAATGGTTTCTTCGACTTTGCTCTCTTGGAAACCATTGTACCTGCACTGCTAAGAGGCAGATGAACATCTACAATACCTAGAGACATGGAAACACTCATGGCAAGAAATCTGTCAGTCGAAAACCAAAATGAACTTGAGAACTAACTTGCAACATACCTATGTGACTGATCATGAAGGTTGCACAATTTCGGTTGGAAGGTCAGGAGACGGACTAACAGCACTATGAAAGACACAGTCTGGGATGCTAGGAGACTGACTGACTACTGGAACTGCACAATGCACAGTCTAGTGTGGCTCCTGACTACTGGAATTGTGCAATGCATAATCTCAGCAGGAAATAGCTATAGGTTCATTGATTGCATTGCACAATTTTCTGGGCCAACAATTATTGTCCCTCAGAAATGCGTAAAACAGTCCTGGAGGACAGTGCCTGGGAAAAAATGCACATTTATGGAGAGGAAGACAAAGACTTGCTTCCCCGGATTGTGTAATGTTGTCTCAATGAAGGCAACGTCTGGGCCAAGGTTGCCTAGACTCGCTGATAGGCAACTGAATGCAAATGTGAGTGTGAATGCATGGTGATACTAAGTGTAAGCATAAGTAAGTGATCATGCATGCAAATGGTGAATGACAGATTCAGAAAATAGAACAACATGCATGTGGGTGAGGCAAGTCGCCGAATCGGTGACCGTTCTTGAAAAATAGTTCCGTGCATGCAACAACAGTGAGATGTTGACAAAAACTGAAATGGTGCTTTTACAAGGTAAAACATATCAAAATGACAGCAATCTCTCATTGAAATCAAGCAGGCAATGTTCATACGAAGCGAAACACAAAAAGTGCTAGAAATGCAACACAAGTCATGGAAAGCGGGCTTACCACAAAACAGATGAGCTGAGTGTGCCAACAGCTCCTAGATGTGATGTGGGATGTCAGAGCTTCAAGTTTGATATGAGGAATGAGCTCTACATTGTCTGGTTGATGAGTTTTGATAACATCGAGGTTATGACGTGCATGCCACAAATTTAGGGAAAGTGACACTTGGTGGGAGGTTTTTGAAATGAACCTTGCATGTAACCTCCAACAACTAAACATAGATCCCTGAAACAAGGGATGTCTTTGCATGCTACCTTGGGAGAAAAATCCCATGTAGGCAATTCTGTTTTGCTTGGTCTCGGAGGGAACCAGTCAACTCAGTTGCACATGCAAGAGGCTGTTAGACTCTTGGGAGAAAATGCGCATTTTTGGCTGGGAGCTGGGTTGGTTTCCCAGGAGATTTACGCAATTTCTGGGCAGAGCAACTGATCGATGCCCATATTTGTGCAAATTCTGTGTTGAGCAGCCCTGTTGGGAAAAATTGCGCAATTTTCATTGTTAGTGTTGAATGCCAAAATTGCGTATTTTTGGAGCCCAACAGGTTGCTAGTCACGATTGCATAATTTCTGGAGGGAAGGCTAGTTTCCCTCCAGAATCTTGGGGGAGCTACTCAGCCTGCAGTTGGACCAAGTCCGGGTGATCAGCCTGTGAGGGGAATGCATCGAGCTGTGATCAACATGCTGCCTTTGTACAAGAAAAACATTGAAGCTTGTGAACTTGACGAAGCAAGACAAGCTGTTGTGAAAATTTGGTAGGGAGGCTCTAAAACAAGGGTAGGGAAATTTTTTTGAGGGTGGTTGTAGTTGCTACAACACTTGGCGACACACTGGTAGAACTCCATCTCTCTAAATGGATCTTGTTTGGGAAAAGCAAGTCTAACACCTCCGGAAGTATTGTTCAACTCTCAGCCCATCTTGGCTTCATACTAGCTTGATTGTAAGATGTAGCATTTGCCAAGATCTTGATTGATTGACGCACATTCCAAGCCAAGGGAACACAATTTTTTTGATTAGGGTTGAGGGGTATATAGGTGCACAAGTAGTATAGTCGTCAGAGTCTTAGTTTCATCTCTGGTGTTGCTTCGCTGCCAGCAGGCCTGGACAGTACCCTGACAGAGTCACATAGGAACACAAGCATGGCTCTGTTTCTAACGAGCCTGGTGAGTACACCAGTGGAGTTACTTGCATCACTTCCTTGCATAGGAAGCCTTTCTCTTCTTTTGCCTTATTCATTTTTCATTTCGAATTTTTTGACTTTTCATTTTTTTTTTAAAATTTTTTCAACTATGCATAACACTTATTCATTTCATAGGCAGAAGAGGGATCATGACTTATTGAGAGAAGAAGAGGTTTTTCCTGTAGAGAAGTAGTTTATTATATCTCTGACATGCCTATTAAGGTTTCCCCCCTCACCTTACTCTACTTGATTGAGCTGACAAGGGTTAACCCAAAAACAACTACTAGAGAAGCTGAGACTAGTTAGCGCACAAGTGTCATGTTTTCACCAAGGTTCATTTCAAAAAGTACATATTTTTCTTCGACATATCATGGACTAAAAGTAACAATTTCTTCATACAAAGGCAAGATGACATATAACCAAGTAGTGATAGTTGTACAGGCCCTCTTGTACTTCATCCTGCTCGTTTCAAGAGTCATACATGGTTTCATGTGAAACTAACATACAAATGAAACAAGTGAACTAAATGAACGAAACAAGTGAACTAAAAAACCACAAAGAAAAGAAAGAGAAGAAGAAAAAGAGAAAGCAAAGAAAGTAAGCAAACAAGCAAGCATAGAACAAAAAAATAGTGAGTAAGAAAACAAGCATGCAAGCAAACTGACTGAAAGAAAACACTACTCCTACTCCTACACTAATGGTGCATGGGCCTAATAATGTGAAGTGGTGTTTCCAATGCAGCCATCGATGCATTGGTTAAACCATGTTGGTGAAGGCTTGGTCTGCTACAAAACTAGTTGTGTGAGCTAGCAAGCAAGAAATATATAACAATGAAGACAACCACACTTTGTGTTTGATAGTTCCCACGGGACATAAGTGGGTGCAAGTACATGACGAGAAGTCCGTGGACTTATCATAGTGCTGTGTGACACTACGTGCAACTTTGAAGCATAAGCACACTCTTGACTGTGACATGCAAGCAAACAGATGAAACAAAGATAACCTGCATCGCGAACGAGTGCTTGCAATGTAAGCTTCCTCTAAGGCATGAGAGATGGGGTCGTGCAGTTCGAGTGGAGGAAGTATGATCTGTGTGTGAGATTGATCTTCAATTCATACAGATGAGTGATGAGGAGCCTTGGTAAATTGAACAGTTTCCCGATCAGAAGTGAGACTAACCTCAAGAGAGCAAGGACTTGAGATAACCATCAGCCTCGCTGAAGTGCCTCGACAATCTTGGGTGTTTCAACTTCATCATAAAATAGATCATCATAGATCGGTGGTTTTGAAATATCAACTGTGATAGAGTCATGATCATGATAAAATATGGGAATAAATGGAACATGACTGTCATGATCAGAAAAATCAATGATTTCATTAGCATCCTCATGATTAGATGATTCAAACAGAGGGGTAGATGAAAAGTGAACAAACTCATCTTCTGTGTTTTCGAAAAATACAGATGAAAGATCAAGTGGATTTTCAATGAATAACTTATCCTCTCCCTTGTTGAATGATGGACTAACATCCGACGAGTCCTGCGAGTGATAAAAAATGGGTGCATCCATGGATGAAGACACACATGTGAAATCATTGATGACAGGTTCACCAAAGATGTTAGGAAAGAACGGAGGGGGCTTGGATGGAAGGGAGTCATCCTTTGTCAAGTGTTGATGCTCAAGCTCCCACTCATAATCTTCATGAATGACAGCGCATGTCGGTTGTGCAACACCAACTCCGTTAGTGTCTTGTTCCTTGTTCACAACAAGTGAAGAGTCTGGAATGGATGAATACAAGACAATATCATTCGAAGGAACACCCGAGTGTGAAGACGAAGGTCATAGAATAGAATTCATATGAGAACTCGAAGGACCCACAACCAAATTTGAGTGAAAATTGAGTGAAGTGATGTTGGGAGGATGTGAAAGTTGAACAAGTGTGTGAGCTTGATCCTCAACATCACTCGACAGTGGTGAAACTGTTGAATGAGGGGAAGGCAGATAGTCAGTCGAGATAGCGACCACATCCATAATGAGATTGTGCAACTCCATTAGTGAATAACGTTGATCGAGGCTTGATCCCAAGATTCTTCTTGGGATGAGCAGATTTCTTAAGGCAATACTCGAACCGGTCCCAAAGATAGGCAAATCATCTGGCTCCTCGGAGCTTGTAACTACAAGTAACGGAAGCACTGCCAAAAATCTATCACTGATTCATGCGGAGCCTTACATTGTTGTAACAGTTTTTGGTCAAGGCAGTCTGGATCAAAATGATAGAAAGTATTTAAGTATGGGGGTTTATGCAGTGCATTATATTAGATATCATTTTGGGATTCAACTGCGTTAGGTAAGTCATTCACGTATGACCATTTCCATGAGAGGTAGTCGTAACTGACTAATTTCTCATGATTTTTGAATAGTTCACTTAGCACTCATTGCATCGGGTGATGCTCACAGGGGTGAAGAAGTGGGATTGAAACTAGTGAAATGTGGAGAACGAATCACATAGCATCAATCATCACTTCCGGGGCTTGCACCCGGTACCAGGACTTCCCAGGAGGTCACCCATCCCAGAACTCCTCTGGCTCAAGCGCGCTTAACTGTGGAGTTTTTCCCCAGTTAAGCGCGCTTGAGCCAGAGGAATTCTGGGATGGTGACCTCCTGGGAAGTCCTGGTTACCGGGTGCAGCCCCAGAAGTGATGATTGATGCTATGTGATTCGTTCTCCACATTTCACTAGTTTCAATCCCACTTCTTCACCTCTGTGAGCATCACCCGATGCAATGAGTGCTAAGTGAACTATTAAAAAATCATAAGAAATTAGTCAGTTACGACTACCTCTCATGGAAATGGTCATTCGTGAATGACTTACCTAACGCAGTTGAATCCCAAAATGATATCTGATAGAAAGTATCTTCAATGAGGTCACAGAAGTGCTCAAGTGAGTGCATTTTGTCAGCCGATAGGCTAAGCAACCATCGACGTGGATATTCGCGAAGTGTGTGTGCAAGCAACAAGATGGCCTGTTTGTCAGAATACCCATCTTCCTCATGAAGCATAGAAAGAAATTCATGTAAGTACTCAGGGCAGGTCACTTCGCCTTCACCATCATATGTGTAAGTGGACAAGAGATCGAAAAACTCCCCTGTGATGGAGATATCTTCATGATTACAGAAACATCATGGAGGGAGAAGAGTGCAAGAATCCATGAAAGGTATGAAAAGGTTCAAAAATAAATTAGAGGACAAGCTTATCATCTGGCCCTCCTTCTAGCACCATAAATGTTGATGGTGGTGGACCCACCAACATATCAAGGGGATCTCCCTGGTAAGAAGTCCTAATTAGACCTCAGACCATTTGGTGTAGGAGTCCTAGTAGTGGGTCATACAATAATGTGTTGACTACAATTTCACGTAGAGGCAAGTAAGATAAATCTGTTGGTAGCAAGGGTGTGACATCCGCAGTGAGATAAGGAGGGTGCATGAGAGGTTCTAACACATGGGGGTTGAGATGAGTGTGCCCCTTGGCAACCTATAATAGTACTCAAATGGGAAGGGAACACACGAGTGAAGATGCATCACAAACTAGAAAGCAAGTTAGTTGGCAATCCAAAGTGATGGTTAAGTCAACCAAACATCTGCAACAAGATTCATACAATTTCATACAAAATAGTTCATACAAAACTATGTAAGTTAAACAACATACATTTCTACAACAACCAGAATAGTCCAACTACAATAACAACATATGCATGAAAATTTGTTGACTCTATTTATATAAATAAGTGTAAGTTCTAGTCATACAATACATCCATGTACACTCGCTAGCCCCAATAGTGGAATGTTACAACCACATATGCCTACTCCTCTAAAGAGATGAACTAGCTTCGTGCAATGGAGAAGCGAAGGTGCATTACAATACTAACCAAGCTCTCTCCAAGATAGTCTTATCAGAAGCTTGGCTAACCAAAAGCCTCTACAATGAGTTATGAGGTTCTATTTATAACAAAGGGTGGGGTGACCCTTGACATTCCCCTTTGTGACAATTCATCTGCCCTCATCAATATTCATCTACTCTATGACTGTTACATCCTACTATTGACACTTGACTTACACTTGACATACGTTACATTACATGAACATGCATTCATGTGAGACAACATGGCTTGAGCAAGCCATGCAATACATCACTAACACTTGATCTGCTATGATGAGACCAGCTCTTTGACATGCTTGTGATGGTGAAGGAGGTGAGATGATGCCAAGCTTGGTCTTCCATGATGGTGTGCATGCACCCCATGGTGACATCTTTCCGAAGCAAACTCTTGCCTCTGTTGCAACTGGTGCATTGGTTCGGCCCCTTCATCCACCTCGTTTGCTAACATGCACATGGTCTTTTTGGGTGCAACTAAACTGACAACACACTGATGCATAGTGTCGGTGTTGATCTTCAAGTGTGTGCTGGTGGTCATGCGCATCAACTTGCCGAAGTACATTTTCAACTCTAGTTGGACTTGCTTCTTGTCTTCGCCTTGGTAAGTGTGTTGAATGAGTTTTATCGCATGCATGTGCATAATGACATGCATGTTGCTGAATCCCTTGCATGTGATCAACAACACTTCTCACCATGTCTGCTCCGTCCCAGCTTCTGGGATAGATCTATAACTTGTACAGGAGAAGTTTCATCCGTGAGTGCATGTTCCACCCATTGATGTTGATGTTCCTGCTGCAACTCATTTTTCTGTCTAGGCAGCTTCATGTTCCTCCTTGATTTGCTGTTTTAGCACATGCAACTCCTTCTTTGTTCCATTCCTTGTCTTTGTGCGATCTTCATGTCGCGCTGTCACCTCATAGCTTGAGTCTCCAAAGTTGATTTCATCATCATTGGATATGCGCGAGCTTGCAACTTTGTTCTGCCTATGTTTTGTCAACAACCTTCCTCTTGCATTTGTTGCATTTGGTATATTGCCTTCAACTGCCATTCATGATGCTACTTTCTGTGATGCTGCTTCTATCATATATTGATGTCCTTGTCTACAGACAACTTGATATCTTCGTGAGTAGGCAAGCTCATAGAAATTTGATTGGTTGCATCTCGAGGTGTTCTCTGAACGGTGTCTTTGACTCTTCTCTCTTGGAAACCATTGTACCTACACTACTAAGAGGTAGATGAACACCTGCAATACCTAGAGACATGGCAACACTCATGGCAAGAAATTTGTCAGTCGAAAACCAAAATGAACTTGAGAACTGACTTGCAACATACCTGTGTGACTGATCATGAAGGTTGCACAATTTCGGCCGGGAGGTTGGTAAACGGACTTCCAAGACTGCGCAAGGCGTAGTCTGGGCTACTAGGAGATTGACTAACTACTGGAACTATGCAATGCACAGTCCAGTTTAGTTGTTGACTGTTGGAATTCCGTATTGCGCAATGTTAGATGGAAATGGCTATAGGCTCAGTGATTACATTGCACAATTTTTTGGGCCAATAGTTACTATCCCTCAAAAATTCACAAAACAGTGTTGTAGGACAATCCCTGGGTACAAATATGCATTTTTGGAGAGGAAGACAAAGCCTTCCTTCCTTGGATTACGCAATGCTGTCTTAGTGAAGGCAGAGTCCGGGTGAAGGTTTCTAGACTCACTGACTGGAAAATGAACGCGAATGTGAGTGTGAATAAATGGTGATACTGAGTGTAAGCATAAGTGAATGATCATACATGCAAACGGTGAATGACAGATTCAGAAAATGGAACAACATGCATGTGGGTGAGGCGAGTCACCGAATCAATGACCACTCGTGAAAAACAATTTTATGCATGTGACAATAGTGATATGTTGACAAAAACTGAAATGGTGCTAGTACAAGATAGAACATATCAAAACGATAGCAAGCTCTCACTGAAATCAAGCATAAATCATTCATATGAAGCAAAACACAAAAAGAAACAGAAATGCAACACAAGTCCTGGCAAGAGGGCTTACCCCAATATAACTGAGCTGAGTGTGTTCACAACTCCTAGATGTAATGTGGGATGTAAGATCTACAAGGTTGATGTGAGGAATGAGCTCTGCAGCATCTAGTTGTTGAGTTTTGATAACATCGAGGTTATGACACGCATGCCACAAATCTAGGGAAAGCGACACTTGGTGCGAGGTTTCTGAAAGGATCCTTGCATGTAACCTCCAATTGCTAAAAATATATCCCTAAAACAAGGGATGCCTTTGCATGCTTCCTTGGGAGAAGCAAACCATGCATGAAAGTCTATTTTGCTCGGTCCCAGAGGGAACCAGTCAACTCAGCTACACATGCAAGAGGTTGTTAGACTGCTGGGAGAAAATGCGCATTTCTTGCTGGGAATTGGGCTGGTTATCCATGAGATTTGCAAAATTTCTGGGTAGAGTAGTTGACTACTGCCCAGATTTGTGCAAATTCTGGGCTGAGCAGCCTTGCTAGGGAAGATTACGCGATTTTCACTGTGAGTGTTGATTGCTAGAATTGTGCAATTCTAGAGCCCAACAGGCTTCCAATCAGGATTTCACAATTTCTGGAGGGAAGGTTGGTTGACCTCTAGAATTGCGCAATTTCTTGGGGGAGCTTCTCAACCCGCAGTTGGACCAAGTCCGGAAGATCCACCTATGAGGGGAATGCATCGAGTTGTGATCGACAGGCTGCCTTTATGCAAGAAAAACAGTGAAGCTTGTGAACTTGACGAAGTAAGACAAGCTGATGTGAAAAGTTGGCAGGGAGGCTCCAAAACGAGGCGAAGGAAAAATTTTGGATGGTGGTTGTAGCCGCTACAATAGAAGTATTTCTTCATGAGTGTATGATTGGTTACATGTTGTTCATGCTTGCGTATTATCAGTGTATGTTAGTATGGTTGTTGTTGTCATGGATGAGATCATGGTATGTGTAGTTGATATGGTAATGCATTGATGATTGGACTCTAGCTAGATTGATGGTTACATGGTTATGTGTTTATGTTTTATAGGTTGATTCTTGTTCTAATTATGTTTATACATGTATCATGATGATTTGATGATCTTGTAGATGATATATCCTCCCTAGATTTTTCTAAGGTACATTGGTTTATTGTGATTTGGTTTAGCTAACATAGTATGCCTTGCATAAGAAAGATCAAAATGACTAGGAAGATGGTAGACTACAAAGACTCTCCCTATGAGGCAGATGAGCTAGTGTTGGGAACTCTTCTGATTTGGAAGACACATTGAGAAGCTTGAAGGAAGAAATAAGTATTTGTAAGGAAAAAAATGATAAAATCATATAGGCACAAGAGAAACAAGCAGAGGTTAATGAAATAATTCTTCAAAGTTTGTCAGAATTATAGCGACAAGGGCCACTTCAAATCAGCCATGGACAAGAGGACATAACTAATGGGGCATATGGAAGTAGGTCTCATGCTGGTTACAGGCCGGATAGAGATGACACTGTTGGAGATGGCAGGTTGTTGGATACTCCAGATAAGAGAGGAGATGGATACACATACTATTCTAGTTCTGGTTCTAATAGGAATCATGATCTTCATCATTATCATCCTTACAAGAGCAGTGATTAGGGATAATTTCCATATGAGTTTAAGAAAGAAAATCCACCTAATTTTGATGGATATGTGAAGAAGCCTGAAGATGTAGAGGCTTGGGTACTTGGGATGACAAATTTCTTTGAGTTGCATAATTACACAGATAATATGAAGTGCAAAGTAGCTATCTTCATCCTGAGAGGTAAAGCAAACATCTAGTGGGAAAATGCGAAGCGGGTTAGAGACATCAGGACTGATGACTTGAGTTGGAACGAGTTCAAGAGGATTTTCAGGAAGAAGTACTTGTTAAAAAAGTACTATGACATAAGGCCAAAGAGTTTTATGAGCTAAATATGTGATCAATGACAGATGAAGAGTGCACGACCAAGTTTCTAGAGCTATTGAGGCATGTAACATATCTTAAAGATGAGAAGGCTAAAGTTCAAAGATTTGTCAGTGGATTTCCATTAGAATTTAGAGATCATATTGAGTATGATGAGCCTTAGTCACTTGAGGAAGTTATTAGGAAATTGAAGCATTGCTATGAACAGTCAAAGTGTAAGAATGAATCTCAGCAAGGTTGGAAAGGGAAAGACAAGGTAAAGGTAAATGACAGCCTAAGAGAGCAAGTCCTCAGAATGCAGAAGAGAAAGAAAATGTGGTAGCAAAAAATAGGTTCAATGCAGCTAGATAGGGACATGGGTAACAACAGTAGCATAGAGGTGAGGGTACTGGCTAGTTGGAGTGTTGGATATGCGAAAAGGAGCACCTTAAGAGATATTTTCCATAGAATCAGGGTGGCAGGCCTCAGATATATAGTGCGTGGGAGGCACAAACTATTGGAGATGTTGGTCAGAGCATTCCTCATATTTATGTAGCATTGGACAACAGATAGGCAGAGCACCAAACATTTATCATTGAGATGGAGGTTAAGCTTTGTGATTAAGTTATTTCTATTTTGATTCACCCTGGATCTAATATAGCTATGTTAGTCCTAACTTAGTGGATAAGTGTGGTTTGAGCAAGGAATTGCACAGAAAATATTGGTTAGTGCAGTTGGATACAGGTACAAAGAAGTGATTTCATCACCTGGTAAGATCTTGTGCATTTGATTTTAATGGTATGCCTACCACAACACATTTGAATGTATTATGATTGGGATCATACAGTATGTTGTTGGGCATGGATTGGTCGTACCTTCATAGAACCAAGGTAGATGTTTATGAAAAATCCATTGAGTGTGTTGATGACAATGTGGAACCAAGAGCCTTGTAGGGAAAGAAGAAAGCCACATCAGTTAGGATGGTGATAATTATATAGGCAAAGCATAGTTGCAAAAAAGGATGTGTGCTATTTTTCGTACATATTTTTAGTGAAAAAGGTAAGGAATTTGAGGATGTAGATGTTTAGAGAAGGTACCCATTTCTATAGTATTTTCAGGATGTATTTCCCAAAGAGATTTCAGAGTTGTCACCTCAGATGGAAGTAGAATTTTCTATTTAGTGCCAGGGGCAGCTCCAACATCAAAATCACCGTACAAGATGAGCACACCTAATTTGGTAGAGTTAAAGTTGTAGTTGAATGAAATGTTGGACAAAGGATACACTAGGCCAAGTGTCTCACCTTAGGGTGAATCAATATTGTTTGTGAAGAAGAAGGATGGTACTCTCAGATTGTGCATTGACTACATGAAGTTGAACAAAGTGACCATCAAGAATAGGTACCCATTATCGAGGATTGATGATTTGTTTGATCAACTAAAGGGAACAACAGTGTTCTCAAAGATTAATATGAGATCCAGATACCATTAGGTACACATCAAAAAAGAGGACATTTACAAGACAACTTTCCAGACCAGGTATGGGCATTATGAGTTTGTTGTAGTTCCTTTTGGTTTGACTAATGCTCCAACTACATTTATGTGCTTGATGATTAGTGTGTTGCGTTCGTATTTGGATACGTTTTTTATTATGTTAATTGATGACATATTCGTATACTCTAGAAATTAGGAAGATCATATCTAGCATTTAACAACAATATTGAGGTTGTTGAGAGAGGATCAAGTGTATGCTAAGATCAACAAGTGTAGTTTCTTTCAAACTAAGGTACATTACTTGGGACATGTTGTCTCCAAGGAGGGATTGTAGTAGATCCAGAAAAGATACGAGCCATCATGGAGTGGGTAGCTCCTAGAAATGTGGATGAGGTGAGATCTTTCATGTGTTGATTTGTGTAGCTTGGGATGTACTCCAAGCCCTAGGGTTTAGGGTTTGGAGAGAAAATCACCACAAGGGCATCTTGTGGGCTTTGAACTCAAGTGTGGGGATTTGGAACCCATCAATATTTGGGACAAAAAAGTGATGGAGGTATGAATTGTGATGGATGAGGATGATAGTGTTTGACGATATGATTCCAACACATCAAGAATCGTCTGAATCCGAGTTGTCATTAGAGAGATATGAATTTGTGAAGTTGACTAGTAATTATAATTGGTTGTCAAGTAGGCCAACTTGAGAGCCAATGGATGTGTCACTTCAAATGTGACATTGAGCCTTCATATGTGTATAAAGATGAAGTGATATGGAGTCATTTGGAGCATCCATATTATGCAACATTCATCCAAGATAGCTCTGAAATTCAGATGCCCTAGTTGCAGCAAGAAAAGCATCAAGGGACAATGTGAGAACAAGTCTGAATTGAAGGCCAAGGAGTAACGTGGAGAGAGGTCTGTTTGGAGGTCGAGTTCTGGGCAAGATTATGGACCTTATAAGGGCTATTTGAGGGCTTAAAAGGTAGTTGTTCTAGGTTCGAGATGATGGGCTACTAGGCCGAGGAGCATAGGACATTATGTTGTTGTTTAGGAGTTGTTTTGGCATTGTTTGAAGGGTTGTTCACTACAGGACTATTGTGTGTTAGGTCGCTGGTCATAACACCACAACAGGGGCTTGCATAGGGCATGTTAAGGAGTTGGTGTACGCCTTAGATAACAACATAGAAATGAGTATTCCTTCAAGGGTATGCCATAGTTAATTGAAGGGTTGTTGGGGACTGTCAAAGGAGTTAAGGGTTGAAACAAGTGTCCTAACCAACGCTGTCACAAACAATAGTATGCAAACATAAAGGAAAACAATGTTTTTTGGAGGAAAGTTGAGTCAAGAAGTGACTAGTTTGGATCAAATTTTTATGTAACCTGTTGGTGCCATGTAGATGACATTCTGTGGTTGTGAAGTGTCACCTTAGGAGCATAATTGACATTGATGAGATTGGGTGTCATAGAGTTGATTGGAGGGAAGAAAGTTGGCTACCCAAAGTAGCCCTAGAGAAGCAGACAAAAAGGAATTTGTTAGTGTGTGTTTAGGTGAAGTTTTGGTGCCGAAGTGCAGCACTTTGACGAACGAAAGTTGTTGCTAGCCTAGAAGATTGGAGCTGGGGAATTAGGCCTACCCACAGAGCAGTTTGATGAGCCCATGTTCATTATAGCAGAA
>APFE030563583.1:34793-45579 GCA_000404065.3 Pinus taeda
ATTAAAAAAAAAAACCAATAACTTGAGTAAAAAACAAAACGAAACAAAATTGAAAAACAAAAAAAGAACAAAAACATGCACATCGACCCGCATGACAAGTTGGATGTTAGATTCATACATGAAACAAAAAAAAAAATCCATTCCTTAGAAAAAAATATTTATTTTCTCATTTGTCCCCAGTCCCTTGGTAGGCTAGGGGTTGATTCTGAGAATCACCCCCTGCATGCCAAGGGTTTGATTCTTAGAATCGCCCCCCTACATGTTAGTGGACTGCTGTACTTTAGTTTTGTGTCGTGCATATGTCTGTGGGTGGGCATGCCCGGCCGTGGGCATGCCCACCCAGGGAAAAAATGCCCTCTGGCCTGCGAGGGGGCCGATTCTTAGAATCACCCTCCTGGTGTACCGGGGACCGATTCCCAGAATTGCCCCTACAGGTCAGGGGGGCGATTCTCAGAATTCCCCCCCTCGTCTTCGGGGGGAGATTCTAAGAAATGGCCCCCTAGCAGGCCAGGGGGTTGTTTTTCATTTTTCCCCAAGCGAGCGTGCCCATCGACGATACCCACCCTTGCTGCCTAACCTACCGAGTGTGAGGTCCGATTCTTAGAATCGACCCTCACCTTCAAAGGGCTGGGTCGTGAGGGTGGGTGTCTTTAGTCGCCGTGCCTAACCGGTCGTGGGTTCCCTCGCCGACAACACCCACCCCTATGGCTTATCCTCCCAAGGGTGAGGGTCGATTCTCAAAATTAGCCCTCACCCTTGGTAGGTTGGGCTGCAAGGGTGGGTACTGCTAGGGATCACACCCACGAGTGACACCCACCCCCATGACCTAGCCCGCGAGGGGTGGGGGTCGATTCTTAGAATTGACCATCACCCTCGGGGGACTGGGCCACAGGGGTGGGTGTGGTTGGTAGGTGCGCCTATTGACGACACCCACTCCCACAACCTAGCCCCTTGAGGATGAGTACTAATTCTGAGAATCGACCCTCACCACCACAGATCTGGGGCGTGGGGGTGGGTGTCACCGGCAGGTGCACTTTCTGGTGGCACCCAAACCTGCAACCCAGCCCTTCAGGGGTGAGGGTCGATTATGAGAATTAGCCCTCACCATCGGTGGTCTAAGTCACGGGGGTGGGTGCCACCATAGGCACACCTTCCAACGATACCCACCCCACAACCTAGCCCCTTGAGGGTGAGGTTCGATTCTCAGAATCGACCCTCACCCCCGTTGGGTTGAGACGCTGGGGTGGGTGCCACCAGTGGGCGCGCTCATGCAGAACTATGCACTGCTGCGTGCAGGTAAGCCCACGATCAAGCGCACCCTCCCATAGGGGCCATGTGTGACCTCCAGCAGCACCCACCCTCGTAGCCAAGCTTGCCAAGGGTGAGGGTTGATTTTGAGAATTGACCCTCACCCTTGGCAGGCTGGGCCACATGGGTGGGTGCTGCCGATGGGTGCACCGAGCTGTGGGCTTGCTTGCCCGCGACAAAATAACCCCCGGTTAGGCTAAGAGGTCGATTCTGAGAATTGGCTTCCTGGCCTACAAGGGGACCGCTCTGCCTCGGGTAAGTACACTCACAACCAGAAGCTCATGACCGAGCCTACCACATCCGCCGCCGATGTAGTGGCCTCTTGCTTGCCAGGGTGCTGTCGGGTAAGCTTGGCTCATGTAAATTTAATTTCTAGAAGAAATTTAAATTTCATTAATAAAAGTTAAATATTAATTTATTGGAATGTTTTTTGTTTATATGGTATTTTACACGAAGATAACAACCCAACTGACACATAACTACTAGTAAACCGATGGGAGTTTAAGACTTGCACTCAGCAAAAGGGAAACTAGCCTTTCAAATGAGATAATCTTCTGTTGAATAGGTTGTCGATAACAATGTAGCTGCTCCACAAAATCGCTCCATGTCTTTTAACAAACCTCGAAAAGCCTCGATGTGATGTGAGGAATAGTGATAATGAAATTTATGATATAGCAGAAATTAAGGAATTGTTTTACCACATGGTGAATGTGGTATTAATTTGTTTCTATAAAAACTTTAACATATAAATCGTGTTATGGTGATATAGTAATTTATGATAAAGCAAACATTACGAAATTGTTTTACCTCATGGTGAATGTGGTATTATTTTTTTTTTTTTTTTAATATAAAAGCTAGCATATAAATCGTGTTATGGCAATATAGTATTTTATTTTAAATGTATGATAGAAGATATAGTAAATTAAAAAAAAAATTATTCAACTGTTTAGTAAATTCTATATAGTTTAAGTAAAAAATTAATTTAGGTAAAAGATTTAGTTTACAATTTAATTTAAAGATTTAGTTTAAAAGATTAATTTCATAAGAAAATTTTAGTTAAAATTTTTCAATAAATTGTAGAAGAAATTTTTTGAGGGAAATACATGAAACCAAATTTTTGGAGGGAAAATTTTCGGTAAAAATTTTTAGAGTGAAACTTTGGAGGGAAATTTTCATTCTTTAAGCTATATATTATTATTAGGAGAGAGTGAATTTGTATCATTCAACCTCTTCTGTTTGAAAGGCATATATTCTTCTAATAGTGAAGATTCGCTTTGTGAAGCATCAACGTCTTTGTCACGTAACAACTCTATTCATATTGATGAATATAATGGAAAATATTTCACTATGAATAGAGTCAAATATTCCACTTAGTCATAATCCTAAGGACTATGAGAGAAACACTAATGAAGGGTAGGAGGAATAATTTCAAATAAATAAAGGGTCATGGTTTCCACTTAGTCCTAATTCTATGGACTATGAGAGCAGCAGTAATGAAGAGAATGATGAAGAATTTCAAATAAATAAAGAGTAGCTATTTCCACTTAGTCATAATCCTATGGACTATGAGAGCAACAATGATGAAGAGCATGATGAAGAATTTCAAATAAATAGAGAGTCAGAGTTTCTACTTAGTCCTAATCCTATGGACTATGAGAGTAGCAGTGATGAAGGCAAGGATGAAGAATTTAAATAAATCAAGAGTCACAGTTTTCATTTAGTCCTAATCCTATGGACTATGAGAGCAGTAGTCATGAAGGCAAGGATGAATAATTTCCAATAAATCGAGAGTCAAAGTTTCTAATAAGTCCTAATCCCATGGAAGATGAGAGCAGCAGTGATGAAGGGCAGGATGAAGAATTTCCAATAAATCGAGAGTCACAATTTCCACTTAGTCCTAATCCTATGGACTATAAGAGTAGCAATGATGAAGGTTAGGATGAAGAATTTCCAATAAACCGAGAGTCAAATTTTCCACCTAGCCCTAATCCTAGGTACTATGATAGCAATAGTGATGAAGGGCAGGATGATGAATTTCCAATAAATAGAGAGTCACATTGTCCACCTAGTCCTAATCCTAAGGACTATGAGAGAATTATCAACGAAGGGAAAGATGAAGCACTTAGTCCTAATCCTAAGGACTATGAGAGCAGTAGTGATGAAGGGCAGGATGAAGAACTTAGTCCTAATCCTAAGGACTATGAGAGCAGTAGTGAAAAAGGGCAGATGAAGAATTTCTAGTAAGTAAAGAGTCACATTTTCCATGTAGTCCTAATCCTATGGATTATGAGAGCAACACTGACAATGCACATGATCAAGAATATCCAATAAACATCGAGTCAAATTTTCCATTTAGTCCTAATTCTAAGGACTATGAGGGTAGAAATGACGAAGGGAAAGATGAAGAATATCCTCCAAGTCAGTATTTCAATAGCACATATGACATATTGAGGATAATATTACTCATAATGTTGATGAAAATGCTTATACAGATGATGATTCAATGATGGAGACGTTGTTAGCAAATATTGTATCGAGGAGGAGCAGAACTTTTCATATCAATCCAAGATGTTCTAGTTACACAAGGGGTAGAGCAAAATATCTCACGAGAAGAAGTTCTATCAATGCTCTCATTTCAAGTGAATGTTGTCAAAATTATTGCTTGAAACATATGGATTTCACGTTTTCATTGGAGAAAAGGAAGAGATATTTGTCAATGAATAAAAGCATGCAAAATTCATATTTAGTGGGGTGCATGCAATCTACATTGACAGGTTATGATTATCATATTGGGTCTTTATTTATCTGTAGAAAGGATTTCAAAATGTTTCATTCAATTGGTAATTTTCGTCTGTCAAGAATCCAAGAAAATTTGGAAAAAGATCCCACATTTTATTCAGAAGTACGTCATAAATGACAGTTTGGGCCATTATCAAATACTACAATGTCATGGATGAAAGACTTCTTTTCAAAGCATGGAGAGTGTATTCCTAATAGAGAGAGAATGCATATTCCATATAATTTCTCAAGACGAGAAATCTACAACTTATACAAAGAATATGCAAAAGGTGTTGAAAGAAATGGTCGATTTATTACATATAAATAGTTTGTGAAGATATGGAAGAACTAATTCAATAATGTTTGTATTCCTAATTAGACAAGGATGTCGGTTTTTAGTACATGTTATTCTCTTAAATAAAATAGGGATACATGTGAAGGGGCAGAAAGAGGTAATAATTCATAACATTAATTTTTAAAATTGTATGGTCATCAACTATGAAAACGTATTTATTAATGACTTTCTTTTATGTTGTGTAGATTAGATTGTCAAAGAAGTTCAAGAACATCGCGAACAACAAACAAGTGAAAGGAAAAAGTTGTACAAGCATCAAAAGAAGTTTTATGATAATCCAAATAAATATTTGGGTTCTATAATTGATGGTATGGAGTAGAAGAAAACACTTCTACCACATTTTTTCGCACACCCAAAAATTTATAGGAGGAAAATTTTATTCAGTGTCACTAGGTCGGTTGTATGGTCTTCAATGGGAAAATGTTGCCAAGGGTATACTTCACAGCTCCAAATATTTATACTGATGCAAATATGACAATAACCATAATTCATGATGTGCTTTTGTCTGGTAATATTTCTGAAGTGTTGTATCTACAGTTGGACAACAATTGTCGTGAAAACAAAAATCATATTGTTTTTGAATATCTAAACATGCTTGTTGAATTGAGAATTTTTTTAGAAGGTAAAGGTTGGTTTCATTCTTGTTGGGCACACTCATGACCATATTGATCAAATATTCAGCCGTTTTTCAGTCACATTGAGGAGGAAGGATGTTGGGATCTGTCCATCATTAATTGAATTTATTAAGGAACCATATATGCCAAAGCCTATTTTTGTTGATGGGAAA
The DNA here is from genome assembly GCA_000404065.3 of Pinus taeda. Classification (NCBI taxonomy): domain Eukaryota; kingdom Viridiplantae; phylum Streptophyta; class Pinopsida; order Pinales; family Pinaceae; genus Pinus; species Pinus taeda. Next base: position 40,022 of record APFE030563583.1, read on the forward strand.
ACACTAATATGGGACAAGAAGTATTCAACTACTGCAAAATGTGCACCATCATCAAGTTTGGTACTTTTTAAGTTCATGCTAGATCATCCAATATTTGCGTCAAATATATATATATTTTTTATAATTAGTTGCTAAAGTTCATAATGCACGCAGGTAGAATAGAGATATAAATTATTCTGATTGCTTGGAAGAAATTAAAAAATGTATTAGATATACATATGAGTACTTTAATATTGTTGATTCAGTTTGGTGGGAATATTTTTTCAATAATAGAAGTGATATCATTTCAACAACAACAAATGAAGATATACCTTTGAAAACTCCATTTATTTGGCCACAAAATGTGTCAAATGAACATGAGGAAAGAAACATTATTGAACAACAAAAATATCAAGCTACTATTAATTCTTCACACGTAGAGGAAAGAGAAATGTATATTGGTTCCAGTAGATCTCATGCACAATGTGAAGCCATGGAAGACCTTTATAGGGGTTCAGTACATGATATTAAGGAGGGTTGCATGATCGCAGTGCTAGCAGATGGAGATGACACTGGCTATCCATTATGGGTTGCTAAGGTTATAAAGGTTATTATAGAAAATGAAGATGTTGTAGGTGTTGAAGTACATTGGTATGCCACAAATACACACCCATTCAATGGTGTATACAAGCCAGAGATGGTAGTTGATAAAAAATTGGTGGAAAGAGAAAAAGGAAGGGTACAAATATAAATCGTCGTCGCAAAGACCTCTTAAAATTGGAGGATGTTGACATAATTGTTTATGACTTCAATTTAAGAAAGAGAGGAACTTTTCGCTTCAAGTCAATAGAGATTCTGAAGAGGTTGTTACCAGAAGAAACAATTTTAAGATGGGAGTCTACTGAAACCAGTCGTAGATCCAAAATAATTTTGAAACCTAAAATGGTGGGCATGCATGTGGACTCAGATGGGGAACTAGTTAATGAAAGAGAACAATATGGAACATCTTCATCTACATGCATTCATTCATCTGAAGATGTGAATTCTGATGGTGTGCAAGAAAATATGAGTGATTTTGAATAATTTTCTAAGACAATTTATATAATTGATCTTTGCATCATATCTTGAAATAAAAATTTTGATTTCCATATGATGTTAAATGAAGTTATGAGTCATTTTTATGTTACTTCATTTTTATGTTTTTTTGGATTATATGTTTTAATGATCATGATTGTTATTGTTTAGAATATGTACAATGCAATAATAGCTTAGAGATATAATTTATGTTTCATTCAATGTACAAGTATTGACATTTTTATTAATTTATTCATGCATTTTGTTCATAACGTCATGGTTTAAATGTGCTAAAAATTTTGAATTTTTAATTCTATGGTTGAAAATTTTCCAATTTTTTTTTTATCTTTAATATTATGGTTGAAAAAAATTAGAATATTAGCAATATTTAATCGTTCATGTTATTATATGTTTAACAACATGGATGAAAACTGATGGAATTTTAATGTTTTTGGATCCCATTATTTTATCTTTATCGTCATTACTAAAAAATGTTGAAATTATACCTGGGAAAGAAAAGTGTTATTCTACCAAAAACATTAGTATGTTTTTTCATTTATTTTGAACAAAAACAATTGGTTTTTGCACAAAAAATATTGGTTTTACTACCATCTTTTAATATGTTGAAAATTAGCCCTAAAAAAAAACATCGTTCCAGAATACACACTTTTCATTTTTAGCATTTTTTTCATGTTTTTTTGGGGTTTTTTTGCTAGAGTTTTTGTTTTGCGTTTATAGTCCCCGTTTCAAGGTTTACATTGTTAATGGAAAATGTATCTATGATCTAATAGATTATAATGCAACAAATTATATGAGGGAACAATGGTTCTTACCGATTCTTAGACAAGTATGAGATACCTATGCTTAAATCTATTGTTTACACCTGTAGATTACATATTTGTGATATGTTTGAAGAAATGCCTGTCATGGCTAGCTCGGGTTTGGTTAAGGGCTTGTTCAAGTATTTACTTTTGCATCATTGTTTCCCTATTATCTTAATATTCTAAAGGTGTCATTCAATTCTAGGCAGTGACATAGGATCTGAGCTTGAAAAAGTAGTTCGAACCGTGGGGACGCTGGCACAAAATTGAGAAAAATAGTCCCTCGATGTTGGCATGCTTTGTCAGGAGAACATCGAGAGCCTCCTAGACATTGGCAAGCCTATATCATGAGAGTTTCCAAAGGTCAAGTGGTGAAAAAATTTAGTGGGACCCAGAGGATAGCTACCTGAGTGGTTGGGATGGTTCCTAGGAGTCTTATAGTTGATGTGGAAGGTATGTATGTTGTGTTTATGTCCATTCCACTTCATTCAGGTCACATAAGAGGTTGAATCTAATGATAGTAGCCTCTCATCACATGTTTACCCCAGTTGGCTGGTTACTTGGGTAGATATGAGAGGAGGGTGTTATAAAATCATATCATAACAGACTAGTTAAATTGGATAAGTGTGGGAGGAGGGTGGTTACAGAGTGGTATCAGAGCATGGTTCACCCCTTGGACTGGATGGGTGGTGTGTGTTGGTCACACATACATATCGGTTGAATATGTGTTCTTCATGCATGTGGTCTATGTGCTTGTTTCATATGCATGGTGTTGGTCATGGTTGCAGTGGTGTTGCCATGTGAAAAGTTGATAGTGTTGTTGTTGGATGTGATCATCATGAGTGCATGCAGGTTGTGCATTGGTCATGCATGTCAGTGTTTATATTTTGTTATGAATACATTGGCATGGTGATAGTTGTCATGCATGAGGTCATGGTATGTGGTTGGTATGGTCATGCATTGATGATTGGATAATGGTTGAAATGATGATTAAATGTTGATATGGTTATGTTTATATATGTATTTCGATAATCTGGTTGTTCTTGTAGATGAGATATCCTCCCTTGAACTAAAATGAGGTACATTGGTTTGTTTATGATTTGGTTTAGCTTACATGATATACCTTGCATGAAGAGAAGAAAAAAGATGAATAGAAAGATGGTATAATATAGCTCATGAGATTCTCCCTATAGATCAGATGAGCAACATGGTGAGGGATATTCACTTGACATAACATACACCCTAAGAAGTTTGAAGGAAAAAATAAGGAGTTTCAAAGAAGACAATGAATGAATCATTCAATCAGAAGAGAGACTTGTTAGGGCATAGAAGAAACAAGTAGAGGCCAACGTTTTGATTCTTCAGATCTTGTCAAACTTGCAAAGACAGGGGCCACTTAAAATTAGCCATGGACAGGAGGATAGGACTAATGGAGCCTATGGTAGTAGTTCACATGGTGGGCACGAGTCTGATAGAGATGTCATGGTCAATGATGGAAAAATATTGGATACCCCTGATAGATGAGGCAATGGACATGGGCTTTACTTTAGATCTCATTCAGACAAGTATCATGGCCATCATTGTTATCATCCTTATAAGAGAAGTGATAGGGATATTTTCTAGAGGAGTTCAAGAAATCAAAGGCACTTACATTCAATGGAGAAATAAAGAAGTCACAAGATGCAAAATCATGGTTTCTTGCAATGAACATGTTTTTTAGATTGCATGACTACTCATAGAATGTGAAGGCTAGAATAACTACATTCAGTCTTAAAAGTAAACCAAACATTTACTAGGAATATGTAAAGAATGTCAGAGACATTCATGAATAGGAGTTGTGATGCATGAGCATTCTTCAAAGCTTATAAGACCCATGAGTCTTACTTCACATACTAAAGGGAGTGGGTTCCCTTAATCATTTTATTTAATTTCCTAAGTTGAGTTAAGTTGAGGGGATTTTGATTGTAAATTATTTATGGAGAATATGTCATGAATGTAGAGATCTTAAAGACACTTACATAATCCTAGGAAGAGTGAGGATTTGAGGGATTTAAATGATTAATTTGGGATTCTGTTTGAGAAAAGAGTGGAGCTAGAGAGATACTTTGGGAGAGAGTGAGAGATTGTTCAATTTGAACTAAATTGGTTCATGAATCCGTTTTTGTATAAAGTGTGATCTTTTGAATAATTCGAGAGGTTAGTTGAAGGCTAGCTAGGGGTTAGAGAGCTAGAAGATAGTAAGAGCGAGAGAGACGAGTTAGGAAGAACAACAAATGAATTTTATGGAACAAAACTGAAACTGTCGAATGGTGCTGTTTTTCTTGTAAATATTTTATAAAAATACCAAAATAGTGTGGATTTGTATATATCATGTGTGGGAATTTGTGTCTGTATGTGAATTAATAGCCTTATGGTGCATTGACTGTGAATCTAAGAAATATTGTTGAAAATAGCATGAATGATTGACGAAAGTTCCTTTACGGGATTAGTATTTAATTGTCTAATAAAACCTATGTATAGGCTGTTGGCATTATGATACATATGTTGTACTTGATGGCAACCCACTCATCTCAGATGATAAATTATAGTGCAGCAAAGTTCATGCACTTTCATGAAGATAAAAGTTTATTTCATGTAAAATGTTCACACACTTTTATGCGGAGAAAAGTTTATTTCATGTGGAGAAAAGTTCATGCACTTTTATGCGGAGAAAAGTTTATTTCATGTGGAGAAAATTTCACGCGCTTTTATGTGGAGAAAAAGTTTATTTCATGTGGAGAAAAAAGTTTATTTCATGCGGAGAAAAGTTCACGCACTTTCATGGTTGGTTCATGGTATTGGTCTAACAGTTTTTTGATCCTATGGTTTTGGTCCGTGGTATTGCATCCAAAAGTGTTGATCCCAAGTATTGGGTTCATGGTATTGTGTTATTATGGTTTTGGACCGTGGTATTGTGAAAGGCCTAAGACTATAAAGGGGAAGGAGATCATTTGGCAAAGCATCATCTGAATTGTTATTGAATATCTGATAAAGTGCTAGATCTGGAATACTGTGATTGGGTTATGGTGCAGATCTGGATCTGAATAAAGAAGGAACCTGAGCACAAGGAGAAGGATAAGTTCTATTGATGGGTCTTAATCTTTAAGCTTGAATGATAGTATTTTTTTTTCTGGGTTTAGATTTGGTGTGTGGTTACAGTTACTGTGATTTGGATACAGCTGTCAGAGAAGTGTCTACTTCATTCAGTGCTAATTGGTGAAAAGGAGATTGTTTGATGTAGAAATTCTTGATGATTGATTGATGTTCATGGATCAAGTCTAAAAAATTTATGAAACGTGGTCCCTGGAAGAAAGAGAAGGTTGTAGCCTTCTGTAGGCCAGCACCTACGTACTAGTATCTTGGCTAGTGCAGGAGCTAAGGGGGTTGTAGCTCCCTTCCAGGAGAGTCTAGAAAATGAGAGAGGGTTGTAGCTCTTTGTAGGTTGTAGCCTGCGTAATAGTAAAGGACTGCACCAGTACAATTGTAAAAAGAAGTTTCTAATTGAAAGAAGATAGAGAAATATTGCAGCAGGTGGTTTTCACCCACATTGGGTTTCCACCTTATATGATGGTGTTCATGTGTGTGGCTTATGTGTGATGATTTGTTCTATTTTACTGCACCTGTTTACTGTTAATATGGTTGATA
>APFE030563583.1:46337-127825 GCA_000404065.3 Pinus taeda
AAAACTTCAAACCCTCAGGATTCAGTATGAAAATCTCAAGATGTATAATGATGAAAGTGTGGCTAATTATTTTCTTTGTGTAGATGAGATTGTTAATTGTATGAAAAACTTGGGTGAAGAAATAAAAGAGGCTGTTGTGGTTGAAAAATTTCTAAGATCTTTGTCCTCTAAATTTGAATCTAAAGTTTCTGCCATAGAAGAAAAGGAAAATCTACAAAACCTTAAAATGTCTCAGCTGCACGGAATTCTAACTGCTTATGAAATGAGGAAAGGAGGTACGTCAGACAAGAGAGTAGCTTCCTTCAAGGCTTCAGGCAAAGGAGAGTACTATGAGTCAGGACACGTGTCAGAAGAAGAAGAAGAATCAAATTTTGTCAGAAATATTCAACGGGGTACTGAAAGATTCAGAGGTAAGTTACCTTTCAAATCTTTTGCTTGTGGAAGAGTAGGTCACTATGCTGCCAAATGTCGTCATAAGGATAAGATTGAAAAGGGGAAGGAATCTGTTAGATGGAACAAGAAACAGAATGCAAATAAGAAAAGCTATTACAATCATGAAGATAGTGATGGACTATCAAATAGCGATGAAGATGAACGAGGTAATCACTATAAACTTTTAATGGCCTTTGAAGATGATGATTACCTGGATGCTATAGATGTAGATGGCTTTTATGAAGAGATTTCTAGACTCAAAACATGTTTAGAAGAAAGGAATGTGATCATTGATACTCTGTAATGTCAACTTGATGAAAAGGAAAAATCTCTTGAGAAGTTAGAATGTGAAATTGTTGGCCTTAGAAAAGAAATTGAGAAAACAAAGGCCCTTAATCTCAAATTTGTTAAAGGATCTGTAACTCTGGATGAGATTATCAATGTGTAACGTTCCCCTCTAATCAAGACAGGTTTGGGGTATAATGGAGAAGCATCTCAAGATTCCACCTCCAAAATTTATCTTGATGCAGCAAGAAGGAGTGAGCAAAGGCCTAATAGAAATCATAAGGTAAATCAAGGACAGTCTTACTCAAGAACAAACAAAGACTATCAAGAAGATCGGGGCCATGCTACCTTAAGGACAAACATAAGCTACAACCAGCCATAGGTGAAATCTTCCCAATTTTCTTCAAGAATGGATGTCAGTAGAAACTACAATCGGTTGGATGATAATCACAGGAATTTCTTCAATGTCCAATGTTTCTCTTTCCATAAATTTGGTCACAAAGCAGCTCAATGTGTTGCCTATAAGACAATCATGACTAGAAAAGCTCAAAAACAAAGAAGTATTCCTGCAATCACGAAGAGGACCTATAACAACTTTTCCGCCCTTGAAAATGAAATTGAATGTTCCATTTGTAATAATTTTGGTCATAAAGATTTTGAATGCAGGAGCAGGTTTTGGAAGACAACTCATAAGGAACAAACCTCAAGTGCCAAAACATGGAGAATGAAGGAATTGCAACCAGAAAGATGTGGGATAGCTTTATATGCAGAAGGACAGGAAAATCAATGGTACATCGATAGCGGATGTTCGAAGCATATGACAGGTGATAAAGAAAAACTTGAATCATTTACTGCATTAGAAAAGGGAAAGAAAGTTTCTTTTGGAAATGATACCCCTGCAGCCATAAAAGGAAAAGGCATTGCTCAGTTGAAAGAAAAGGTCAAAGCTAGAAATGTTTTGTATGTTGATGGCTTGAAGCATAATCTATTGAGTGTCATTCAGATGTGCGATAATGGAACCAAGGTAATATTCCGATCATATGGGTGTAGTGTTCGTGATCTTGATACAGGAAGAACAGTAATCAAAGCCAGAAGAACTCCAAATAATCTATACATATTTGAAGAAGGAGAACAACAATGTTATTTGAGCAAGAATGATGAACACTGGTTATGGCACCGGAGGTTGGGGCATCTAAGCTTTTCACAAATAAGGAAAGCATGCAAATACCAAGCTGTTCGTGGTCTTCCAGATATCAAAATTCCAGACAACACCATATGCAAATCATGTCAGTTTGGAAAGCAAACCAGAACTAACTTCCCTGAGAAGGAAAGATCAGCCAACAGGCCTCTTGAGCTAGCCCATACAGATGTATGTGGTCCATTTAGGACAAGGTCTCCTCGAGGAGAAGAATACTTTATATTATTCATTGACGATTTCTCCAGGATGGTTTGGTTAGGACTTATGAAGCACAATGACGAAGCATTCGAAAAATTCCAATCTTTCAAAGCCTTGGTTGAAAATGAATCAGATTACAAAATTAAGTGCCTCAGGTCCGACAGAGGTGGGGAGTTTACCTCAAACGAATTTTTCGATTTCTGTGAAGAACATGGAATAAGAAGGGAATTCTCTACAACTAAGACTCCTCAGCAAAATGGAGTGGTGGAAAGGATGAACAGAACAGTCCAACAAATGGCTTGAGTTATGCTTGATGAGTCTGGAACTCCCGCAACCTTCTGGGGTGAAGCTGCATATGTTGCGGTTGTTATTCTCAACAAAACAAATGTCCGAGTGAACAACACTCAAACTCCACACGACCTCTGGTATGGTGAGACTCCTTCGGTAAAGCATTTCAAAATCTTTGGGAGAAAATGCTATATTAAGAATACTGATGAACAGCTTGGCAAACTTGAACCCAGAGCAGATGAAGGTATTCTCCTTGGTTATTCTCCCTACAACAAAGTGTATAAGTGTTATAATAAAATACTTGGAAGAATTGTTGACAGCATTGATGTAGTGGTTGATGAAAAAGGATACATCCCTAGGCAAGTAAATCATGAAAATATCGAAGAGGATGAAAACTACTCTCCAAATCAGACAGATGATGAAGAAGAGACCCATGAAGAAGAAAACCATGAGGAGCCAGAGGATCAAATAAGGATAGAAGAAAAGACTCCTTCTAGATATGTTCAAAAGAATCATCCAGAATCACAAATTTTGGGGCAAAAGGAGGTAGGTGTTCAAACAAGAAGAACAATTGCAGAAGCCTCAAGCTATTTGGCATTGCTCTCCTCCACTGAACCACAAAATGTAAAAGAGGCATGCAAATATGAATGCTGGGTCAAGGAAATGGATGAAGAACTTGAGCAGATCGAAAAGAACAACACTTGGGATTTGGTCCCTAGACCTAAAGATAAGAATGTCATAGGGAAAAAATGCATCTTCAAGAACAAGTTGAATGAAAATGGGGAGGTTATTAGAAACAAGGCCAGACTTGTTTGTAAAGGGTATGCTCAACAAGAAGGAATAGACTTTGAAGAAACTTTTTCTCCTGATGCTAGACTTGAGGCCATCCGAATGTTCCTTGCTCTCTCAAGCTTTTAGAAGTTCAAAGTATTTCAAATGGACATGAAATCAGCTTTTCTGAATGGAGACTTAGAAGAAGAAGTGTACATAGAGCAAGCAGATGGGTTCATTCTTGGGAAAGATCCAAATCTTGTATGCAGAATAAAAAAGGCTCTCTATGGTCTTAAACAGGCTCCAAGGGCTTGGTACTATCGTTTGGACAAATATCTTCATCAACAAGGATTTTCAAAAGGATTAGCAGATAGCAATCTCTATATAAAAAATGAAAATGACAAATTTCTAATACTTGTTGTGTATGTAGATGATATTATCTTTGGCAGCAATGAAGAAGCTATGAGTCAAAGCTTTGCCGTGGTGATGCAGAAAGAATTCGAAATGTCTTTGCTTGGAGAACTAACATACTTTCTTGGATTGTAAATCCAAAAAAATGAAGGCGGTATCTTCTTGTCTCAAACCAAGTACCTCAAGCAGATTTTGAAGAAGTATGGCATGGAAGATTCAAAACTAGTATGTATTCCTATGGTTACAGGATGTAGTCTGAGTGCAAATGATGAATCAGCAGCAGTGCATCAACCAACCTATAGATCCATGATTGGAAGTCTACTTTATTTGACAGGTACACAACCAGACATCATGCATGCAGTGGGAATAGTTGGAAGATTTCAGGCAAATCCTAAGGAAACTCATCTTCAGGCAGTAAAGATAATTTTCAAGTATCTTCAAGGAACTCAAAACTATGGCTTATGGTATCCTAGAGATACAGATCTCACTCTTCATGCTTATACAAATGCAGATTGGGCTAGAAGCGTGGATGACAGAAAGAGCACAAGTGGTGGTGCATTCTTTATGGGTTCCAGATTAGTATCTTGGTTCAGCAAGAAACAGAGTTCGATTGCTTTATCTACAGCTGAAGCGGAATATGTAGTTACTGCATCTTGCTGCACTCAACTCCTTTGGATGATGCAGACCTTGCAGGACTTTCAAATCACTTGTACACCACCTATCTCCATCTTATGTGATAATACAAGTGCAATCATCATTTCAAATAACCCAGGCATGCATTCAAAGACAAAGCACATACCGATCAAGTATCACTTTCTTAGGGAACAAGTGATTGAACAAAAGGTCAAGTTGGAGTATGTTCCTTCTAAGGAACAAGTTGCTGATATTCTCACCAAACCTTTGCCTAGGGAGACCTTTGAATACCTCAAGCAAAAGCTGGGAGTAGTTGATGCATCATCTTGCTGTTAAAACTTGTCTATTTTAGAGAAAAATGGGTGTGCGCAAGTTGCTTGAGGAGAATCTGCGCACATACGTCGGTTTGTCAGAGATAGTTGCGTATATGGAGGCTTGATGGATATCAGTAGGGACAAGCTATGGTTGAAGATAGTTTGATATGGGTTTGACAAAGACCATTTGGCACAGGTTCAGGGGGAGCAGATAAACTTCTAATGATGCATTGTTGGCATTATCTTAGAAGCTTTTGGTTCTAGTTCATAGCTGTTGTTGGTTTCAGGTGGAACGAAGGCAGAGAAAGAATAGAAGGAAATTAGGGTTGCTGATCTGAATGAGCTTGCTTATAGTCAGGGGGAGCATGAACATCACACTTCAGCAGAGCAGAGATTTCAGCAGGTACTCAAGGGGAGTATGGGCAGCAGAATGTTTCTCTAGGAACGAGATTATCTTGGTTTGCCCTTTGCCCTTGTTGTCAAAGGGCGAGAGTGATTGGTTGTTGTTGCCATCAAGTCCAAAGGGGGAGATTGTTGGCATTATGATACATATGTTGTACTTGATGGCAACCCACTCATCTCAGATGATAAATTATAGTGCAACAAAGTTCATGCACTTTCATGAAGATAAAAGTTTATTTCATGTAGAGAAAATTTCTCACACTTTTATGCGGAGAAAAGTTTATTTCATGTAAAAAGTTCACACACTTTTATGTTGAGAAAAGTTTATTTCATGTGGAGAAAAGTTCACGCACTTTTATGCAAAGAAAAGTTTATTTCATGTGGAGAAAAAGTTCACGCACTTTTATGCGAAGAAAAGTTTATTTCATGTAGAAAAAAAAAGTTCACGCACTTTTATGTGGAGAAAAAGTTTATTTCATGTGGAGAAAAAGTTTATTTCATGTGGGGAAAAGTTCACACACTTTCATGGTTGATTCATGGTATTGGTCTGACAGTTTTTTGATCCTATGGTTTTGGTCCGTGGTATTGCATCCAAAAGTGTTGATCCCAAGTATTGGGTTCATGGTATTATGTTATTATGGTTTTGGACCGTGGTATTGTGAAAGGCCTAAGACTATAAAAGGGGAAGGAGATCATTTGGAAAAGTATCATCTGAATTGTTATTGAATATCTGATAAAGTGCTAGATCTGGAATACTGTGATTGGGTTATGGTGCAAATCTGGATCTGAATAAAGAAGGAACCTCAGTGCAAGGAGAAGGATAAGTTCTATTGATGGGTCTTAATCTTTAAGCTTGAATGATAGTATTTTTTGTTCTGGGTTTAGATTTGGTGTGTGGTTACAATTACTGTGATTTGGATACAGCTGTCAGAGAAGTGTCTACTTGATTCAGTGCTAATTGGTGAAAAGGAGATTGTTTGATGAAGAAATTCTTGATGATTAATTGATGTTCATGGATCCAGTCTGAAAAATTTATGAAACATGGTCCCTGGAAGAAAGAGAAGGTTGTAGCCTTCTGTAGGCCAGCACCTACGTACTAGTATCTTGGCTAGTGCAAGATCTAAGGGGGTTGTAGCTCCCTTCCAGGAGAGTCCTGGAAAAGAGAGAGGGTTGTAGCTCTCTGCAGGTTTGCCACCCTGCGTAACTGGTAAAGGACTACACCATACAATTGTAAAAGAAGTTCTATTGAAAGAAGATAGAGAATATTGCAGCAAGTGTTTTGACCCACATTGGGTTTCCACCTTATATCATGGTGTTCATGTGTGTGGCTTATGTGTGATGATCTGTTCTATTTTACTGCACCTGTTTACTGTTAATATGGTTGATAATGTTCTAATGCACTCAATAAGGATCAACTAACTGAATCATAAGAAGTTGTGGAAGTAGCATATATGAATCTGAATATGGAAATGAAAAAGTTTTATTCATGTGATAATACTGATTCACCCCCCCTCTCAGTATTATTTCCAACAGGGTTTTAGTACCATGTGCACCTAATTCCTCCAGGCTCTTAACAACTTGCTCTCCCAATTTCTCGAGGAATTCCACACCTTGTCCTTCCAAATCAGTAGGGGTTTCGATTCCCCGTTCTTCTACCACCATAGGGACTTTAGTACCATATCCTTTGAACACCACAGGGTATTTAATGCCCTGATCTTCAAAAATCGTAGGGTATTTAGTACCTTGATCTTCACAATTCACAGGGTCTTCAATACCCTGGCCTTCAAAAGCCACAGGGTCTTCAATGCCCTGGTCCTCGAAATCATTAAAGGTCTCCACATTCAATTCACTAAAATTTTTAAGAGGCTCTTCATGGTGTTCTTATTCATCCGGCTCTGCTTGGACTTCGCCAATATTTGGTGTCGACATTGTTTTCCTACTCCTTAGCCCGCTGAAAAACATTAACAATAGCACGTCATATTCTGCATTCTCCTCATCCTCCACAGTGTGTGTTATTGAGTCTGCGAGCACTAAGAGATTATGAATTGTGGGGGAGACTTGGGGTGAGCGGTTGATTACAATTGGAGAACCCGACTAGTTTTTCCCTTGGCTGACAACTTTCCTCCTTGCTAAGGTCCTAATTTTCCTTTTCTTTGCTACAGGTGGAGTGCTTTCAATGGCCCTCTTCTTTGCTTGCACTGGTGAGCCTTTACTTCGCCGGTTGGCAGGAGACAATGTCTCTGCATTTCTCTTTTTTACTTGAACTTGTGCTAGTAGGTTCTTTTGAACCCCTTGCTCGGAATTCTTTTAGAAATGCCTCCCATGCTATTACATTTTTCTCTAACTTCTTCTTGACCATCATCGTAATGAGTCCATGATGCCAGAGTTTGGTTGCAACCTGGCTTGCACTTCCGAACTACACATTTTTCGCTATCTTTTCAAGGCTCTTGAGCAAGAAGTGAGGGAAATTAATTAGTTTCCCCGCCTTGAAATGTGATAACAATCGAAGGTGGTATACAAATGCCAAGGTATAGTGTCCTTTTCACCTGTGACAAAATTTTGTAGTATAAATAGTAAATCTCACCATTTCCCGACCATGGTTGTCTGTGGCAATCCCTTTTTCCAATCGACCTCAATCTTCTTATTGACCATGAATCATTGCCAATGCTTCTTTGTCAACCGCTCTTTCTTAAACTAGTGCTCACCTGTAAGTGGCAGGCATGTGGCTTGTGAAATGAACTCTTCAGTGATTTTAAATTTTAAGGACCTGACCCTAACTCGGCCTTCCTTGAACGTTCTTGCAAACTCTAACACTATGCCCATGTCGAATCCATCAAATTTTTGGAGAAATGGCAGGAACCCAAATTCTTGCAAAGATTATTCCTGTATTTAGCGGTTTTCTCAATCTCCTCTAGCGACAATGGTTCACTCCTCACCGGTGCCATTTCGAACCTCTTCCACTTCACTGATCACACCCTCAAAAGAATTTCAGGGTAACTCTAACATTCACCGAGAATTCTATGCTGGAGGTTCCTCGCCTTTATAGACTTGCTTACCTGGGTATGATGGAATAGTCCCTTCCACTTCGGGTGTAGATTCCTGTCAGTTCATTATAGGTGAATCATGATGATTGGATGTAATGGTGGTATAGGTGGCGGTGATGAAACGACTAGAATGATCAGATCACATGTAGTTTAATGATGGCTGGGTAGTGAAGAATGATTGCAAAGAGGGTGAGTGCAGGTTATTAGATGGAGTACCCTTTTGTAGTCAACATCATAATTCAATCAGACATATTTTAAGCTTTTATTAAGAAAAAATAGATTTCAGCCTTACACATCTTGCACTTTAAAGATTTTTCCCTAGATTAGTAATTAATGAAACAAAGAATCAATTAAAACATGGAATGAGTTATCATATAAACACATGTACAAAAAATACAGGCCCATAAATCTTTGATAAACCATTTCAGGATTGTGTAAGTTGCTTCCAAATTCAATTGTATTTTTGTAACAGACCTGCTTGCACTACTGTGCTTGCACCAACGATTTTTACCAAATAGAAATTTTGATAGGACATACTTCTATAGCTGGACTTTAAAAAAATTGCCTCATTATACAAGAAAAATTTATTCACCATCCTTTGGTGCTTCTCTACATGCCTTCTGAATGACTGCATCAAATTCTGCATTCAACTTATGAGGGAATAAAGAAGTGGGAAAGGGGTAAAAGAAATTTTAGAATGGGAAGGAATATTACAGCAAGGATTTCATAACAATATCACCAAGGGGGATAAATGAAATGGGATGTGGTAAAAAGTTCAAGGAAAAGAGGGATTCTACGAATCGATTAAGGGTAGTTTCTTGGAAGAAAGAGGAAGGTAATTCATTGGGGAATTTAGAAAAGAACTAGTGGGAAATTTTGAAATGGGAAATAGAAGAAGATTTTTACCTTGAAAATTTGCTTGCACTGGTGCAGGAAAAATAACTGCAGCAGGAAGTAAACATTTACTTAGATAAAAATGTCTATGCTAGTTACCCAAAACTTGGGTAAGTGCTTGGTTTCGTGAACCTACTTGTTCTTGGTGGCAGCCAACATATTAGAAAATCAAGTAATATTCCCTTTTTAAGAAAATTTTGATCTTCCTACCAGCATGCTAGTTTTCAGGTTGATCCTTCTGCAATTATGTCTATCAACTGATTTTCACAATTACAGGAAATAAATAAAAAAATTCTTTTTATACTTTTTATTTTTTGTCATTTTATTTATTTCTTTTTTCCTTGATTATATATATAATATATATATATATATATATATATATATATATATATATATATATATATATATAGATATAGATATAGATATATATATAGATATAGATATATTTTAAATAAGGACAAGAAGGAATCAATTCTTCAACAAGTCGATGCTATCACCTACCAACTCCTTTTGAAATGGTTGTTGGACTTGCTGCATAAAATCTCCTTTAGTAAGGGGCTGAAAATATACCTTCAATCTATGCCCGTTTACCAAGAACACAGAATTTCGTCCATCAATAGTTTTGATTCCTACTGCTCTATTTTCGAACACTTTGACCACCTTATAGGGTCCCATTCAGCATGTATGGAATTTTCCTTTAAAATGTTTGAATCTTGAATCGTAAAGGAGAACCCAATCACTTGGTTGAAATTTCTTTTTCTAAATAGGTTTGTCATGCCACTTCTTGCACTGTTGTTGAACCAAGATGTTCTGCTGAACAACATCCCTTCAGATTTCGTCTAATTTGTTCAATTGTAGAAGGCACTGCTATTGTGCCTTAGAGAGATCTAGCCCTGATTGGACTGTAGTCTTGAAAGTCTTGATCTGGGATTCTATCGGCAAGAGGACTTGTTTCCCATACACCAACTCATATGGTGTGTGTCTTGTGTTGTTTCTCCAAGTGGTCCGATAGGCCTAAAATGCTTCCAGTAATTTGTCAGCCCAATCCTTTCTGTTCATATTTACTGTCTTTGTGACGATAGACTCAATCACCTTATTTGTGGATTCTACTTAGCCATTTGTTTGCGGGTGATATGGTGTGGATTTCCTATGCCGGTTTTTGTACTGCTCCATTACACCCTGTACCAGATTAGAAATAAACTACGATCCATTATCAGAAACAATTTCTCAAGGTGCACCAAATCTAGTAAAGGTTTCAGTAAAAAGAAAATTAGCAACAACTCTTTGAGTAGCAAAAAACACAACTTTAGATTCTACCCATTTTGTAACAAAATCTGTACAAACAAAGATATGCTTTTTATTTGATGATGAGGGATTTATTGGTCCTACGAAATCAATAGCCCATTTTTGAAAAGGCTGAATCATAACTTGAGGACATAAAGGTATCTCATTGGTTTGGTTAGGCTGGCTAATTTGCTGACAACTATCATGCCACTTGACATATTGTTTGGCATCCTTGAACAAGGAAGGCCAAAAATAGCTAGCTTGTAACACTTTGTATGTTGTTCGCTTATCAGCAAAGTGACCTCCACACGGTTCATCATGGGTAGATTTTAAGATATCAAACACCTCTTCCTCTCTTACACATCTATGGATAATGAGATCTGCTCCAGTGTAAAAGAGGTCTCCTTGGATCCAGGAATATGCAGCACTTTTCTGAATGATATTCCACTTTTCACGAGTGGATAAGTGAGGTGGCAATTTTCTAATGACTAGATAGTTAGCTATGTCAACAAACCATGGAGATTTTGTTGACACCACAAAAAGATGTTCATTAGGAAAATCATCAATAACAAGAATTGCTTCACCGAGATTATTTAATCTTGAAATATAATCTTCTACTACATTCGATTTCCCTAGTCTATCAACAATAGTAATATTAAATTCCTGTAATAATAACAACCACCTAGTTACCCTACCACTAGTTAATGGTTTATTCATCAAATATCTTTTAGTGGAATGATCAGTATGTACAAAAACTTCATATCCTATAATATAATGTTTGAATTTATTAATAGAAAACATTACAGCTAAAAATTCTTTCTCAGTAACAGTATAATTGAGTTCAACGGGTGACAAGTTTTTACTAATGAAATAAATAGCATAATATTGTTTGTCTTCTTCCTATCCTAAAGCTGTGCTAATAGCAGTATCTGAGGCATCAGAGGAAATATGGAATGGAAGGGACGAGTTTGGTCCTCTCAAAACTGGTGCTTGAACTAATTTTTCCTTCAATGTCTCAAAGGACTGTTGGCAAGCTGTAGACCAAGAAAACTCACTATCTTTACCCAAAAGTCGGAAAAGGGGGGTAGCTATCCTTGATAAATTCTCAGTGAATATCCTATAGTAGCCTGCATTTCCTAGAAAACCTCTCACTTCCCTTTGAGTTTTGGGTATAGGGAGACTTGAAATGACTTCTATCTTTGCAGGGTCAACCTAGATACCTTTATCAGAAATAAGATGGATAAGAACTACTCCCACCTTGCACATTAATCTGCATTTCTTGTCACTCAAGGTGAGATGAGTTTCTTGGCAACGAAGAAGCACTTTTTCTAGATTCTTGAGGGCTTCCTGAAATGAATCACCAAACACATAGAAATCATCCATATATATTTATATGCATTCAAGTTTTATAAAAAATAGCCAAGACTGCCCTTTGAAAGGTAGCTGGGGCATTACATAGCCCAAAGGGAAGAAATCGGTAAGAAAATGTATCCCATGGACATGTAAAAGTGGTTTTGTCTTGATACTCAGGTGCTATCTATATCTGGTTATATCTGCTAAAGCCATCTAGAAAATAAAAGTACTTCTTACTAGCAAGGGTATTGAGTACCTGATCAATGAAAGGAATGGGGAAGTAATCTTTGAGAGTGGCTTTATTTAATTCTTTGTAATCAATGCAAAAGTTCCATCTCGCATATTTCTTCAGGACTAACACTAATAGAGAGACCCACTGGCTATTAGAAATGGGATAGATAAAATCTACATCTAAGAGTTTTTGCAGTTCTTCCTTTACAACATCTCTTAGAGCTGGGTTCATTCACCTTTGTGGTTGTCAAACAAGTCGGGCTCCATCCTGAATATGGATATGGTGTGTACAAGTTTTAGGAGGGATGCCTTTCATATCTTTATAACTCCATGCAAAGGCATCGAGATGGTTTCACAACAAATTCACAAGTTGCTTTCGTTGAGAAGGGTCCAAGTCTGAACTAATATACAAGGATTTACCTGGACTAATCTCAACAAGAGTAGTGTCTGTTATCACTCAGGTTGTTCCTCAGGAAAATTTTAAGGAGGGAATACGGCCGAGGTAACCATAGACAAATATTTTAGACACAGATTCTAGCCAATCTGCATCCAGAGAGGGCTCTCTCTTTGTAATTTGGCTTTATTTTTAGATTATATTAGGCTAGTTATGAAGTACAAGGGTTTGGTTTTGAGTTTTGGATGGTGGTGTTCTATAGAAGAGGGCTACAAGTCTGAGAAGTTCAGCCCATTGGGCTAATGGAGTCTATGAGGATGAACTGATGGATGTGGTTTCTCTGACAGAGGGTGGTACTACAAAGCAGGGTACTTAGTCATGGAACAATTCATAATTTGAACTAGATGGGAAGGAGGCTGTGGTTGGAGGGCAGTTGAGAATCCTTCAACATGCAGACAAGAAGAAAGTGAATGATTGTGACCAAGAAGGAATTAAGAATTTCTTAGCATTAAATCAATATGCAAGAACCAAGGAAATAGGAGCAGTTAAGAATTCCTATTTATGTTGATCCTGAAGGAAACATTAATAATAATAAAGATTGAACACAGAGCGTAAACAAACAAATTTTGTGCTATTATTTTTCTCTATTATTAAGATCATGAAACATATATGATACATATAAACGCATAAACAATAAAGCAAAGGTGAGGAGAAACTTATTGATCAATAACATGACACAAGAATTCTGTAGCAGGGTCCAGAGTATCAATTCCACATTCAGATAGTGCAACGATAACGAAATCTAACAGCTTTTGTATTGAACAAATTCTCAGAGTTACAATGCAGTCCAGAGAAGATATTACCAACCAACCCCGAATGCTTCATTTGGGGAGGTATTTATACAAAAAGTGTTTGCAAAATATCTGAATGAGAAAATATCAAGTAATAACTTCATCTATCTACTTTACAGGAGAAGTAAATGATGTTGGAAACCGGGAGAAATGAATGCAGAAGTAAATGTTGGTGTGCTGGTTGTTCAGTTGGTGAGATGTGTTTCACTTGTTCGGGCATGTGTCCCAATAATGTCCTGGCCTTTTGAATTTCCACTTGGGCTTGCACTATCAAGTCAATTTGCTCATGGATTTTTTGTATTGATCTCCATTGGTCAGTGATGGATTGCCAAGTATTAGTCCACAAGATCTTTTTAATTTCTGCTAGAGGTTTGTGAAGAGAAAGATCCTTTTCTAAGGATTTTACCTTGTTTTCCAATGCTTTTACCTCTCTTGTTCTTTCTGCCACAATCAATTTTTTATTTATCATAACTCACCTCTAGTTTAGCCAATTTGTCTTTGGCTTCCTTCAGCTCTGACACTTGGAGTTCTAATTCTTTCATTACCTTCATTAGCTCTTCTATGTTTATGCTGGTACCTGGTGCTGTTGTTGTTGCTGTTGCTGAAGTATCTGTGGCTGATGTACTTGTTGCTGGGACAGTGGGAGGTATTGCTGTTGTAGTTGCAGGAGGAGCAGTTGTGCTTGTTGGAGCTATTTCTGGTGGCTGGGAGGTCGACACTCCCTGCTTTTCATGTAATGCCTTCTCCAATTCTTGCTTTGTCTCATTTAGTCTTTGTTTCATTTTTATTAGAAAATCCATTATGCCTTCCTCTTCTTTTTGCTGCACAACTTTTGTGGTTTGAGGATGCATGGTAATAGGCAGTTTTAATTGCTTCTTGAGGGTTGCAATGTCTTCCTCCTTATTTTTTATTAATGCCTGTATGCCATTGGGATCTTTGGGATCATGTCCCAGCTCAATGATAATTTCTTCAAAGGATTTGATCCTGTTATCCTTGGCTAATGAAGAGGCCTTTTCCAACTCTAATTGGGCAGAGGTGTTGTGTAATGAATTCTGCAGTTTGTGAGCTAATAATGCCTTGTTTGCCAAGGTGGAGTACACCATTTCTCCGGTTTGCTTATGCAATTCAATCTGGTCCATTGGATGAATGTCTTTGGAGAGAACTTCCAGATTGGTCCTGATATAATTAGCAGCTGACTGTGGCTACTGCACTATGGGATTGAAGTGACTAAGGATCATTTTCCCTTCTTGATTGTCAAATGCTGCCATTAACCTTTGTTGATTAGTGGGATTCCTCTTCAACAATTGATCATAAAGTTGAATTCTTATTGGCTCATTCCTTGCCTTTATCTCAGTGAAGGTTCTCTTGATATCTGAACCTTGCTTGCTTTGTTGCTTGCTATGTGGCTTGGTAGATGAGACTTCCACATTGTGTTGTCTCTCTAGCTCTTGCTGGTATGAGCTAGCTGATGTGTCCATCATTGGAGGAGTTTGTTGCCCAATCATTCCTTCACCCCTTAGGCTGCCTGTTGTTTCTTCCAAGAGTTTCTGTTTAGAGTAAGGATCTAACCTTTGCCTCTTTTCTCCTGGATGTTCTGCTGGTCCACGTATAGGTGTGCTTTCCTCTCTGTCTCTTTTCTTGCCTCTTTTCTCATTTAGAGGAGTTTTTAATATAGGGATTTCAGGTACCTTTGTCTATGTTGAAGGACCTTGCCCTTGGCCTTGTTCCTTTGAGGTATCTGGATGGTTTGTCATTGTTTCCTGCTCTGAATCTATTACCTTCTTGCCCTTAGCTGACCCTATGCTGGCCTTTTGTGATGGCTACTGAGAAGTCCCAGTAAAAGATGTGTCACCTCCTATGTGCTGAGGCAGCTTGAAAGACACCTATCCAAAAGAGTCTAGTCAAGCATTTTTTCAAGTTTTTTCATGACTCTTTCCAATCTCTCTTCCTCAGTAATTTCTTCCACTAATGTTCCTTCTAACCATTCCTTTTGATTAGCATACTATTGAATCTCAGGGATCTTGTGATGAACATATGGTGCTAGGTTGTTTTTGAATTTTCTATAACTTATAAAATGATCAGGGTCATATGGTGCCTAATAGAAACTTTGTTTCAGCTTAAGTCGCTGCCCTAGAATCTTATCAGCCTCTTCCCAGGCTTCCTTTTATTGAAGATAAAAGGGCCTAATTGATTTCTTATTTTTAGGTGTGCCTTTTTCTTAGCCTTGCAGAAATGGATTATGTCTGTATGGATAAACTGCTTGAAGTACTCCAGTGCAAATAGCCTCATAGGCACAAATTTGGGTAGCTTGTAGGGGCATATTTCACAGCCATATATTTGGATTTCAATGTGATTCTGGTAAAAGTACCAGTCACCTATGTTGTAGCTTTTGGAGAGCTGTAAAATTTTCTGCATTTCACCAGAGAGTCTAGCTGGGGGAATTGTCACCAATAAAGAGGAGGCTGGATGTATAAACATGTCAATGAATCCATAGTAAGTATAAGGAGAGTCATAAACTTGGTGGAAGACCAAGGTACAAAAGATTACAGACCTTCTCTCCCCTTTGCAATCCAATTTTCTGAGGGGAATTTGAAAACTATTTGGTTGATTTGAACAACAACAAATGATATATGTATGATTTGTATTTAAACACTCTTTCTCTATCCATGCTCATGAATTGCTCATGGATCTTATCAGCTATGAAGGTGGCATAATCATATTTGACAGCAGGGGGCTATCGTGGAGTAAACATGGATAACAAAACTAATGTGGTCTCATCAACATGCTCACTTGTTTTAAATCCTAAGATGTAGGATATCATGTCTATAATGAATCTTCCTGCCTCAGTGAACCAAGAATGCACATATGGGGGTGGGCCTTGGTGCTGGCATTCTGGTCTCATGAACAATTGAGTTAATCTGGTTATCTTTGAGCTGGGCAATTTGGCACCTCGGTCAAGCAAAAGTCCCATGGGAAGAGGAGTCAGAGGTTGAGTGGGCCTAAAGTGTAGCATTTCATTTATGGTTTCAGGGGTGATGTAAAAGACGACATTTCTAGAAGGGGCCATCACTGCTCGTTGAATGGGCTCATAATTGGCATGGCATTAGTGAATGAGGTCAGGGAATACATTCACTAAAGGGAGGTAGTACATAGGCATGTTGGACTCCCTAATTCCATAGACATCGACATTGTTCCTGTAGTTATTCCTAATTTCACAAAAAGCTTGGAGGTGAGGCTTGTCACTAATTAAGTCATTAATCTGGAAATACCTGTCAGCTAAAGGTATCCACTCCAGTTCTTTGTTTGGAGCATTGAGAGGTGCAACATTCAGGGCCACTGGAGCCTCCATTGCTCAACTATCTACGATTTTTCAATTTGGAATTTGGGTCTGTGTAGTAAAAGTAGATAAAACAATGGCTTTAGGGCTTTTATCAAGGAATGGCAGACTGAAGTCAATTCGAATTTTAATTTGTTGGGGAATCTCACAGTGGAAAACGAAGTTTGCAGGGTTTTTCAGTAAAAATGGACAAAAACAATGGTAATGGTGCGCTTGTTGAAAGAATATTGATGATTTGAGCTTAAATTTGGGGTGTTTTTGGAAAATTTATAGAGGAAAGTTTAAAACAGGGGGCTTGGGAACAAGATTTAGGTAAATACTTGTTTTTTATTGGCTCACTATGTTTTTAGTTGTGGAAGTCAAGTTTTTTGCAGAAAATGGACAAAATAGGTATGCTTGGGGTGTGTTCTTCAAGAACTATAAACTGAATTTGTTCAATTTTTGGCTCTACGGATGTAATTCAGAGAAAAAACTGGAAATGCACAGGGTTTCGAGGTAATGGAGTAAATGCCTGTGTTTTTGCGATGCACACGAGAGTAATTGGCTGGTTGGATGATGATTTGCAGAGCAGGATGCCAGATTATGTGGTCAAGGTGACGGATTGGAGTTTTGGTGGCAAGTTCGTCGTAGTATTCATGCACAGGTTCCGCAAAAAAATAAATAGAAATGGACGAAAACAATCACTTTCACGGGTTTTTTAACAAAATTTTATGCTTTGCGAGCTTTTGGCGCTTTTTGTTGGGTGATGTCAGCATGACGTAATTTTGTTGTATAGCGGGGTATGGAAGATGATGTGTCGGATGACATGGCAGATGACATGGAGCTGAGGTGGCAGTGGTGACGTGGGGATGACGTGTGGGTGACATCATTGGATGACATCATCAGGGTTGTCGCGGGGGCGGTATATGGTATTCCCCGCACCACTTTTGGACAAAAGTTGTTTTGGCCGAAGGGGATGCGATGACACCGAGCGAGTGACGCATGTCTTCTGTACGGCGGGAATACTGCTTTTCATTGGGTGCTAAAGATCGGCCATCGGAGGGGTTCCGATATTGATGTGTGCCATCCGATCTATGAGCCTCGATCCAACGGTTGATAGGTGACGGAGATGACGGGGAGCTAAGGTGCGGGGACCACCATACAAACCAACGTTTTATAATGTTTTTGCAGGTATAACCTTTGGTTATGGGGTTTTGTGGGTCCGGCTATTTATTTAACCAAATGTTAAATAAATTCCGATTTTTTTATGGGCGGAGGGTTGTTAATGGCCCCGAATGAACCAGTAACTCCCGTAATATTACCATATGGCTATAATTAGCCAAGGGTCAGGATATTTATAATATTTTTAGGGGTTTTTTATGTATTGTATATAGTATGGGGATGGGGAAAGGTTTTATATAGGAATTATATAATAAAGTCAATATGTTAATATGAAAAATATGTTCAAACAAAAAAGCGCCAAGTCAAAAGTGAAAACTTAGGCTTAGGGAGATGAAAGGATACCAAGCTATGGAGTTTGGGAAACTTAGCATAATGGAATAAAAGCATTTTACACAAGAAATGTGGCTTCCTTTGCCTAAGTAAAAACACCGTTTTACTTAATATTTTTCATGAAATGAAGTGAACTAGGAGCACTGAGCAGATCTAAATGTCCTTGGAGGGGAGGTTAGTAATTGTTTTTTGGAGGAATGAGAAGGGAAATTAGTCATGTTTCATCTGCTTTGCGACCACCTAGTTTACCTGATATTTTATGATATCCATGAGATGAATCACCTTCAAGAGACAAAATTGCTCATAAACCTGCTTCTGCAACATCAAAATTGCCTACCCAACCTATTTCACCTAGCATTTTTTCTTCCTTTATCATTGGGTGCATTTGAACTAGCAAACTCTTGCTCTTCTCTTTTCCTTTAGCTACCCTCCTATCTAAGTCTACCCTTATTTCTTCCAGGGGCTCAGATTTAGCTGTTGAAACCCTTTGCTTCTCTACCTAGCTATTTTCCTGCCAAGCTTGAACTGTTTGAACAAACTTTATTCTCTATTTCTAAGGCAAGTAAATTTAAATATGGACTTGGCCAAGATTTGAGCTGTTAGGCCATCCATCAATTGTGACAAAAGTCAACTGGCTGCAGATGATGAAATTCTTCAAAAATGGAACAGTAGTGGCATTTTGGACTAGCACACTTTCCTGGGCTTTTCTTTGGGGTTAATTTCTTTCATTTTTTCCTTTGACCATCTTATTTTTCTTGCCCTTTGATTTTTCTTTTAGGGCACACCCTCTTTTTATTTTTTTATTTTTTGTTTTCTTGGAATATGGAACACCTTTGCAACCAACCAAAGGTTTGAACATATTAGGCCTTATCAATGTCAATCATGAAAAATGACACCTATTGGTATAGGAACCTAACAATGGCTCCACTTGGGGATGGCTTTTCCTGGTGAAAAGTCAAGAACAGTAGGTCAGATGGCCTTATGTTCAACTCTTGCTGTATTATGAAATTTCTCTTTTGTTGTAAGTAACAAAACTGCACCTCTGCAACATATATACATTTCTGATAAGCTCGTTCAAACAATTGCAGCTCTGTTTTAGGATGATTTGTCTCAATGTTTTTATGATATTTAGGTCTCTCAAATTCTCCTTTTCAGCTTTGTTTGAAGCAAAAAGGTAACACAAAAAGGTGGCACAGTTCCTAGACTTCTTCTTAAAGTTCCCTAGATATTCCCTCCTATCTTATTGCTGTAATGAACTGCAGAAAGTAAATTTTTTTATGTAAAAATTAGACTGCTAATATATCAACAAACTGGATCAAAATAATGCTTGAGCATCCGACCATTAACTGGTCCATCTTCTGCTCCTGTTCCATCCAAGCTCCTTAAAAAATAAGTGTTGTTTCCTTGCACAGCTTGAATTATAAATGATCCTCTCCATAGGAAGTCAAACTTCCCATGTTTTCCTTTATCTTCCCTTCTGGAATCCCATTTCAGTACTTTGTCTCCTATGAAAAAATCCTCTTCCTTTGTCCTCTTGTAAAATATTTTCTTAAGTTTTTCTTGTAGAACCTGAGATCTTTGGTACACCTCTTCTCTAATCTGCTGCAAATGAATAGTTTGATTGATTCTTCTCTGAATGTCATTGGGTTCTGCCTGTAGCTCTTGTAGCAATTTTATCACAGGGGTTCCCAAAGATGAAGGGAATCTAGCCTCCATGCCATAAACCAATTCATATGGGCTGGTTCCAATGGATCTCTTTGTGGTTAATCTGTTTGCCATAGTGCATTGATAAGCTTTTTATGCCAATTTTTCTTGTTTTCTTCCAATACTTTCTTAATGATATTGATCAAGCTCTTATTGGATGACTCAGCTAAACCATTACCTTGAGGCTAATAGGCTGTGGAGTGGCCTAACGTAATGTGGTATTTATGACAAAAAGTGATCATCTCTTGGATTTGAAGGCAGCAGCATTATCTGTTATAATTTTTTCAGGACAGCAAAATATGGATAGTATGTTGGTCTCTAAAAATTGCATGATGACTGAATCATTGGCTTGTCTACAAGGGATGGCATCTATCCATTTGGTGAAGTAATCAGTGGCAGTAAGGATCCACTTTTGTTGGTCAGAGGATGAAGGGTGGATTTCCCCAATGAAGTCTAAACCCCATTGTTGAAATGGCCTTTCAGTGGAAATTGGCTTGAGGGGCAGAGGTAGAAGCTTCTTCTTGCCCTCAAAGATTTGGCATTTGTGGCAAGAAGTTACAAAATTTTTTACATCATCAAATAGGGTGGGCCAATAAAATCCAGCCCTTAGGATTTTATTAGCAGTTGATTTCCAATACCAATGTCTACCACAGTCCCCTGCATGAAATTATTTCACTACTTTCTCTGTTTCATCCTTTGTTAAGCAATTCAGCATGCCTTCATGATTTTTCCAAAACAAAGCATGATCTATAATACAAAACTTTGAAGCCTTCATTTTCAGAAATCTTTTCTTAGTTCTGGATAACCCTGGAGGAGCCTACATGTTTAACAATACATAAATTATGTCAGCATACCAAGGTGATTGTAAAAAGGTTTGATTGATCTGTGGAGTCGCCATCTCCTGTTCATTACCCAGTTCATTGATGTCAAAGGCCTGAAAATTGGTTTCAGTCATAAGTTTTTCTAATCCTTGTCCTTTTATCAGCTTTGTTGGTTTAATTTCAATTTCATAGTCCAATATGGTAGCAATCCATTTGCCCCTTTTGCCTTCAATTCCCTCTTGAGTTAGAATATCCTTGACAACGGTATTTGGCACGTAAGCTATTACATGAGAGTATAGGATATAAACTCTGAAATCCTTAATAGATTTTACTAGGGCATAAGCCTGTTTCTCCACGATTTGATATTTAAGAGGTGCATCTCTAAGTGCTTTGCTGAAAAAAGCTATGGGTTTTTCGCACCCCTGATCATCTTTTTGTAATAGGACAGCAAAAATGGTATGTTCTGAGGCAAAGGAAAAGATTATGAAGTCTCTGTCAAATCTTGGGCTTGTGAGGGCTAGTGTTTTAGTTAAAGCTATTTTGATTTCTTGAAAGGCTTCTTTAGCTTCTATTGTCCACTTGACCTTAGAATCTTTCTTAGCATGTTGTTCAACAACCTTATTAGTTCAACCAAGTTGGATATGAATCTTCTTAGAAAATTGATTTTCCCTAGGAAAGCTTGCAATTCTTTGATATTTCTTGGGTGAGGAACTTGCAGAATGGCTTGTATCCTGTCTGGATCAATTCTTATGCCATCTTTAAAAATGATGTGACCTAACAGTTTACCTTCTTCTAGGCCAAACAATGACTTCTTTGGATTTAGTGATATACCATATTTTCTGCAGATTAAAAACACTTGTCTGAGATGATCTAGGTGTTCTTGGCCTGATTTGGAAAAGGCAGTGAGATCATCTAGGTATATGACTAGGAAATCACGAATTTCTTTAGCAAATGCTATGTCCACGGCTCGTTGAAATGTTGCCCCTGCATTCTTGAGTCCAAAAGGCATTTTTACATACTTGAAGGTTCCCCAAGGTGTTGTAAAACCGGTCTTGTCTTGGTCATCCGAGTGAGCTAAGATCTGATTAAAGTCCGAGAATACATCTAGTAGTGAAATCTTAGAAGCTCCTACTGCCCTTTGTAAGATGTGGTCCAACTTGGGTAAGGGATAGTGGTCTTTCAACACACAGTCTTATCTCTCCCATTTTCTTCCTAGTGGGCACTAGATTTGAGATCCATTCTGAAAATCTAATGGGTGCAATTATCCCAGCTTCATACATTCTCTTGACTTCTTTTTCAATGAGAGGAAGAAGTATAGGATTTACCCTTCTAAGCTTTAGCTTGAAAGGTTTTTGGTTTTCTTTTAGGGGTATTGTATGTTGGATGACAGAAGTGTCATAGGACTTAAGATCTTCATAGATCCATGCAAAAACATCTTGAAATTATTTGAACAATTCAGTATATTTCAGTTTTTGGTCAGGAGGTAGAGCTTTGGACAATTTTATCATTTTAGGATTTTGTTCAGAGCCTATATTGCAGTCCTCAATTTCTGCGTTTAATGGCTGCATTTTGGGTTTCCTTAAAATATCATTTGAGTCAAAAATATCCTCAAGAGGAGCCAATCCTGTAGGTAAACAATTGTCCTTCAACTCAATCACCTCAGATTCACCTCCAACAATTTCATCAAAGTTTATTTCTTTCAATTCTTGTAACTCTTTGCTGGTAAAAATTGTTGGATGCAAAATCTGATTTGTTGTTTTAGCTGCAATATGTGTTGGCATATTGTGCATTCGTTCAACTTCACAAACATTGACTGTGTCTATATTAATGCTGGAAAATTCTTCCTTTAAAGTCAGGAAATTATTGATCTGAGTGTCACTGTCAAATACTTGCCAATTTTTTACATTGTCTGGAACACTTGGTCTATGTTTGATCTCAGTTGTGAAATGATGAGAAGGCCCAAATGGCAGCTTACAAGTACTGGCAAATGTTGCCAAACTGTGAGCATGTAGATTGTGTTTTCTTGAAATTTTAGTGAGCTGAGTTTCCAAAATGATGTTGAGTTTTTTGATGGCTACAACACTATAAGACCTTAACCTGAGATCATTTGTAATAAAGTTCCCTTTCATTTGTTGAATAATCAAATCAGAGTCTCCCAAAATTGATAACTTGGATGCCCCTAGGCTTTTGACCAATTTGAGTCCTAGCAGGAGGGCTTCATATTCAGCCATGTTGTTTGTGCACCTAAAATTCAGTTTGTACGCATGTCCCTCAGCATGATTATTTTGCACATTGTGTATCCAAATGCCTGCCCCTACTCCCAGCTTATTAACAGATCCATCAAACTCTAGATACCATAGGATTTCTTGATTACAGCTAGGATTGGGGGTTTCAAAGTTTTGCTTAGTAGGCAGATTTGGATTTTCAGTTTCATGTGGCTTTTCAGTTTCCTGTGGTTTCCCCTGTGTGTCTGTATTGTCATTGGTCACAAAAATTTCTTGAATCTGAACATTGGATTTTTCATTCATAACTTTTTCTTGTGCTCATATTAAAACCTTGTTATTAGTTGGAAGGAAAATTTCAGTATTGAATAGGATGAAAGAGTCCATATCAGAATACATGGAATAAATGGGAAACTTTTTGGGCTTCTCTTAGCTTCTGACCACATATTTCATCAAAGTTTCCCTATATAATCTCTTTGGCTGGCCAAAGACTGAGATGGTGGCATAGGACATGTCAAGTTGTAAAGGGCCCTGAAGCTTGGCACCCCAGGACCTAGATAATAACATTCCATATTTGGGTGGATATCAGTCACTACCACATCCATTAGAATTATCTTGGTAGGGTATTGTACCAAGGATACACACAGATCTTTAATCAATCCTAGGCATCTAACTTGGATAGAATCAAATGAGAATAGGTCTTTGTATGGTCGGGTTATGTCTAGTTCCAATTTTTCCATCACTGATTTGGGCATCAAATTGTGAGAGGCCCCAGAATCAAACATTCCATTGTGAAGTACTTTGTCATGAATATTCAGACTCACATAAAAAGGAGGAACACCTCCATCTACTGATTTGCCATTTATTTCAGGACCAAAAATTAATTCTAGTTGGTCATCTAAGACATTCACTGCATCTTTGTGTTCTGAAATTTGTAGTGAGCTGCTGATTTGTTTTCTATAGACATCATTTTTAGCCAATTTGGACAATGGAAAGGCTACCTTCAATTTTCCTATTTCAGTTTTGAGGTTAAAAGGTTTTTCTATCGGCACTTTTTCATTTCAGGTAGCAAGGATCTCTTTTTCTGCAGTGTTTTCAATGCCTTTTTCTTTATCAGGAGTATTGTTATGGATTGAATCCACCTCAAAATCAATTTCAGGAGGTTCCTTTACATTTTCTTTGGGAGGATAGGAAGCTGCAGACTACTTGTCATGTTCTTGACCATCTGTAATATCTTGAATAGTTGGGCTGTTTGAGTTGGGAATTGTCTTAGGAGGCATTTGTGTAGAAGAGTTCTTATTTTTGGCTTTGGTAGGTTGTTTAGTTTCTTTCTGCTTGTTGTCATCAGAGATATCTATTCTCCTACTTCTCAAGTTATATTGTTTATGGACTTCATAAACAGTTGTGTCATACCCTTCCTTAAAATCAAAGGATTCTCCTAATTGAATATGAAACTGACCTAAAGTGTGGGCCTCTTGGTCTTCTTGAGTTAGGAATATTTTTTGTTCACTATTGAGACCCATTAAATTGATTTGAGTGTCTTTCGTGGGTTCACTAGAAGTTGAAGCTTCAACATAGTTTTCTTGGAATGGTGGCCTAATGCTTTGGTCTGGACCAAGTTTTCCATTGTTAGAGTTTTGATTTTTTCTAAAATTTGGATTTCTTGCAGTGTTTCTTGGTTGGCCCTCCCAGGATGATTTCCTCTCAATGGTTTCTACTCTGTCCCTAATTTTGTCCATTCCTTTAATGATCACATCCAGTTTTTGTTCAAATGTAGAAGGTTCTTCCTTAAAAGTTGTTCTTCTTTTAGATCTAGCTCGATTTCTCTTAGAAATTAGATTGGCCTCTACACTGACAGCTATACTCTTCATTTCTTCTAAGCTTGGAGGAGCTCTTTCCCTAAGCTGGTAAGCCATGTCAGAGTCAAATCAATCAAGGAATTTAATCAAGGCTAGGTCTGGTGGAGTTCTGAGATTATGAGGGATAACATTGTATACATTATTAAATATGGCACAGTAATCTTGGACACTTTCTTGTGGACCTCTTTTCAAGTTCTCATATTATGATAATATGTGTAGGGGATCCTTCTTCTTTTCCCATTTGTTTAGGAAAGTTTGATAAAGGGCTTGTGGATTAGCAATTGTGTTTGCAGGGAGGGCCATAAACCAAGTCCTAACATCACCAATTAGGCTTTGGACAAAAATTTTCATTCTGACATCATCATCATCAATCTCATAATTTTCAAAATAGTCCATCATTTTCTTTGTATGTTGTTGAGTTGTGTACATACCAACACCATCAAAATAGGTGATTTTGCTTTGGTAATATTGAGGCATAGCCCCTGGATTTGCAGGTAACTGCAGGGGAGCATATCGATTTGCCATATTTACAGAGAAAAGTGTAACAGCCAGGAGAATAGGGATAACAGTTGAAATATGTGTTGTAGATGAGGTAGTGGAAAACATGGTTTGGAGTGTTGATGGTGAACTAGCTGAAGCAACAGTTATGGCAGAAAAAACTTGTGAATTTCCAGCAGTAAGCTCAGTTTGGATAGGGTTATGCTCAGGTATATTAAGGTTCAAATCAGCAGAATTTTCTTGATTCTCTCGACTTCTAAGGTTCTTAGGGATCAAATTAGGATTTTCAAAGATAAGTGGAGGATTTGGATTCGGATTTGATCTGGTATAATGGGTCTTCTTCTTTGGAGCCAACTTCTAACTATATTTTGGTTTTTCCTTGATATGTTTGAAGAATACAATTTTTAACAATATGTTTCTAGGAAGTTGTAATGAGAATCTTTGAACTTTCCTAAAAATTTTGGAGCAAGGGATTGATCAGGTATTTGAGACAACTGTTTAAAGTCTAAAAATAGGCTAGAGATAGACTGAAGCAACTTTTATTTACTCCTGTAATTACATAATAAAAATAGTTTCAAAGGCTACCTAGCTAACTTCAGGCTCCATCTATAGCTTTAGAAAATAGACAGCAGTAACAAACAATCATTCAAGTCCCCAACGAACTCACCAATGATGTTATCACTCAGGTTGTTCCCCAAGAAAATTTCAAGGAGGGAATACGGCCGAGGTAACCACAGACCAATCTTTTAGACACATATTCTAGCCAATTTGCATCTAGAGAGGGCTCTCTTTTTATAATTTGGCTTTGTTTTTAGATTATATTAGGCTAGTTATGAAGTACAAGGGTTTGGTTTTGTGTTTTGGATGGTGGTGTTCTGTAGAAGAGGTTTGCAAGTCTGAGAAGTTCAGTCCATTGGGCTAATGGAGTCTATGAGGATGAACTGTTGGATGTGGTTTCTTTGACAGAGGGTGGTACTACAGAGTAGGGTAATCAGTCATGGAACAATTCATAATTTGAACTAGATGGGAAGGAGGCTGTGGTTGGAGGGAAGTTGAGAATCCTTCAACATGCAGACAGAAAGAAAGTGAATGATTGTGACCAAGAAGCAATTAAGAATTTCCTTAGCATTAAATCAATATGCAAGAACCAGGGAAACAAGAGCAGTTAAGAATTCCTATTTATGTTGATCCTGAAGAAAACATTAATAATAATAAAGATTGAACAGAGAGTGTAAACAAACAAATTCTATGCTATTCCTTTTCTCTATTATTAAGATCATGAAACATATATGATGCATATAAATGCATAAACAGTAAAGCACAGGTGAGGAGAAACTTATTGATCCATAACATGACACAAGAATTTTGTAGTAGGGTCTAGAGTATCAATTCCACATTCAGATAGTGCAGCAATAATGAAATCCAACAGCTTTTGTATTGAACAAATTCTCAGAGTTACAGCGCAGTCCAAAGAAGATATTACCAACCAACCCCGAATACTTCATTTGGGGAGGTATTTATACAAAAAGTGTTTGCAAAATATCTTAATGAGAAAATATCAAGAAATAACTTCATCTATCTACTTTAAAAGAGAAGTAAATGATGTTGGAAACCGAGAGAAATGAATGCATAAGTAAATGTTGGTGTGCTGGTTGTTCAGTTGGTGAGATGCGTTTGAATTTTGAACCTGGTGAGTTGGTCGGGGGGTGCTTCTGCTAATGTTTTTGCATTGTTGTGATGGCCCTTTCGGTTGTATCTGATGTTGCCTTAATGCGCTATTGCTCCAGCCCGATTTCCGTCCCCTGTTGTTTTCTTCTTTTAAGGTGTGTGATATCAACTTTCAACCTTCCAAAGCTATAAAAGAAAATAAAGATATATTTATAAAATCTCCAACATTCTTTGCCACCATTGGTCTCCTGGCAACTGATGTCTTTTCAATTTCCTTAAAGTCTCATCAGCATCAGTGTATATGAAGTAATAAGGCTAGATTGTGAAAAGACGTTTTATTTCATGTTCAATGTAAAACAGATTTTCCAAACTGTCATACAGGCTCTGTCCTGATGGGAGTGCTCTTTCTTCTGAAGTGCTTGATGAGGCTGTGATTTGATTTGTAGCATATGTATTCACCTTGTGAGCATAGTTTGCATGTGTCATCAGCTTATGATCATTGGTTAATAAACTAGACAGACCCTTTTCCTGCAAAACTGTAAACTTCTCTGTGAAAGCATTTATCCCCACTTGCATGTACTGGCACTTCCTCTCTAGATTTTGTATGAAGCTCTTCATGGTCAGAACTCTCTTGACTGTTTGAATGGTGCCTGTCCTGTCTCTTATTTCCAGTGCTGGTAGTTCTTCACTGGTGTGGGTATTTAAAAAGTGTATTAACCTGTTAGCTTGTTCGGGCATGTGTCCCAATAATGTCCTAGCCTTTTGAATCTCCACTTGGGCTTGTA
The DNA here is from genome assembly GCA_000404065.3 of Pinus taeda. NCBI lineage: Eukaryota > Viridiplantae > Streptophyta > Pinopsida > Pinales > Pinaceae > Pinus > Pinus taeda. Next base: position 73,706 of record APFE030563583.1, read on the forward strand.
ATATCAAGTCAGTTTGCTCATGGATTATTTTTATTGATCTCCATTGATCAGTGATGGATTTCCCAATATTAGTCCACAAGATCTTTTTAATTTCTGCTAGAGGTTTGTGAAGAGAAAGATCCTTTTCTAAGGATTTTACCTTGTTTTCCAATGCTTTTACCTCTCTTGTTCTTTCTGCCATAGTCATTTTTGATTTATCATAACTCACTTCTAGTTTAGCCAATTTGTCTTTGGCTTCCTTCAGCTCTGACACTTGGAGTTCTAATTCTTTCATTGCCTTCATTAGCTCTTCTATGTTTATGCTGGTACCTGGTGCTATTGTTGTTGCTGCTGTTGAAGTATCTGTGGTTGATGTACTTGTTGCTAGGACAGTGGGAGTTACTGCTGTTGTAGTTGTAGGAGGAGCAGTTGTGCTTGTTGGAGCTATTTTTGGTGGCTGGGAGGTTGACACTCCCTACTTTTCCTGTAATGCCTTCTCCAATTCTTGCTCTGTCTCATTTAGTCTTTGATTCATTTTTATTAGAAAATCCATTATGCCTTCCTCTTCTTTTTTCTGCACAAATTTTGTGGTTTGAGGATGCATGGTAATAGGTAGTTTTAATTGCTTCTTGAGGGCTGCAATGTCTTCCTCCTTCTTTTTTATTAATGCTTGTATGCCTTTGGGATCTTTGGGATCATGTCCTAGCTCAATGATAATTTCTTCCAAGGATTTTATCTTGTTATCCTTGGCTAATGAAGAGGCCTTTTCCAACTCTAATTGGGCAGAGGTGTTGTGCAATGAATTCTGCAGTTTGTGAGCTAATAATGCTTATTTGCCAAGGTAGAGTACACCATTTCTCTGGTTTGCTTATGCAATTCAATCTAGTCCATTGGATGAATGTCTTTGGAGAGAACTTCTAGATTGGTCCTAATATAATCAGAAGTTGACTGTGGCTGGTGCACTGTGGGCTTGAAGTGACTAAGGATCATTTTCCCTTCTTGAATGTCAAATGCTGCCATTAACCTTTGTTGATTAGTGGGAGTCATCTTCAACAATTGATCATAAAGTTGAATTCTTATTGGCTCATTCCTTGCCTTTATCTCAGTGAAGGTTCTCTTGATATCCGAACCTTGCTTGCTTTGTTGCTTGCTATGTGGCCTGGTAGATGAGACTTCCACATTGTGCTGTCTCTCTAGCTCTTGCTAGTATGAGCTAGTTGATGTGTCCATCATTGGAGGAGTTTGCTGCCTAGTCATTCCTTTGCCCCTTAGGCTGCCTGTTGTTTCTTCCAAGAGTTCCTCTTCAGAGTAAGGATTTAACCTTTGCATATTTTCTCCTGGCTTTTCTGCTGGTCCACTTACAGGTGTGCTTTCCTCTCTGTCCTTTTTCTTGGCTCTTTCCTCATTTAGAGGAGTTTGTAATACAGGGATTTTAGGTACCTTTTTCTGTGTTGAAGGACCTTTCCCTTGGCCTTGGTCCTTTGAGGGATCTGGCTGGTCTGTCATTGTTTCCTGCTCTGAATCTATTACCTGCTTGCCCTTAGCTGACCTTATGCTGGCCTTTTGTGATGGCTGCTGAGAAGTCCCAGCAAAATATGTGTCACCTCCTATGTGCTGAGGCAGATTGAAAGATACCTGTCCAAAAGAGTCCAAGTCAAGCATTTTTTCAAGTTCTTTCATTGCTCTTTCCAATCTCTCTTCCTCAGTAATTTCTTCCACTAATGTGCCTTCTAACCATTCTTGTTGATTAGCATACTATTGAATCTTATGGATCTTGTGATGAACATATGGCGCTAGGTTGTTTTTTACTTTTCTATAACTTATAAAATGATCAGGGTCATATGGTGCCCAATAGAAACTTTGTTTCAGCTTAAGTCGTTGCCCTAGAATCTTATTAGCCTCTTCACAGGCTTCCCTTTTGTTGAAGATAAAAGGGCCCAATTGATTTCTTATTTTCAGCTGTGCCTTTTTCTTAGCCTTCCAGAAATGGATTATGTCTATATGGATAAACTACCTGAAGTACTCTAGTGCAAACAACCTCATAGGCACAAATTTGGGTAGCTTGTAGGGGCATAGTTCACAACCATATATTCAGATTTCAGTGTGATTCTGGTAAAAGTACCAGTCACCTATGCAGTAGCTTTTGGAGAGCTGTAAAATTATCTGCATTTCATCAGAGTCTAGCAGGGGGAGTTGTCACCAATAAAGAGGAGGCTAGATGTATAAACAGGTCAATGAATTCACAGTAAGTATAAGGAGAGTCATAAACATGGTGGAAGACAGAGGTCCAGATGATTACAGACCTTCTCTCTCGTTTGCAATCCAATTTTCTGAGGGGAATTTGAAATCTATCTGGTTGATTTGAACAACAACAAATGATATATGTATGATGTGTATTTAAACGCTCTTTCCCTATCCATGCTCATGGATCTTATCAGCTATGAAGGTGGCATAATCATATTTGACAGCAGGGGGTTGTCATGGAGTAAACATGGATAACAAAACTAATTTGGTCTCATCAACATGCTCACTTGTTTTAAATCCTAAGATGTAGGATATCATGTCTATAATGAATATTCCTGTCTCAGTGAACCAAGAATGCACATATGGGGGTGGGCCTCGGTGCTGGCAATATGGTCTCATGAACAATTGAGTTAATCTGGTTATCTCTGAGCTAGGCAATTTGGCACCTTGGTCAAGCAAAAGTCCCATGGAAAGAGGAGTAAGAGGTTGAGTGGGCTTGAAGTGTAGCATTTCATTTATGGATTCAGGGGTGATGTAAAAGAGGAAATTTCTAGAAGGGGCCATCACTGCTCGCTGAATGGGCTCATAATTGGCATGGCATTGGTGAATGAGGTCAGGGGATACATTCACTAAAGGGAGGTAGTACATAGGCATGTTGGACTCCCAAATTCCATAGACATTGGCATTGTTCCTGTAGCTATTCCTAATTTCACAAAATGCTTGGAGGTGAGGTTTGTCACCAATTCAGTCATTAATCTGGGAATCCCTGTCAGCTAAAGGTATCCACTCCAGTTCTTTGTGTGGAGCATTGAGAGGTGTAACATTCAAGGCCACTGGAGCCTCCATTAATCAACTATATGTGATTTTTCAATTTGGAATTTGGGTCTATGTAGCAAAAGTAGATAAAACAATGGCTACGGTGCTTTTCTCAAGGAATGGCAGACTGAAGTCAATTTGAATTTTAATTTGTTGGGGAATCGCACAGTGGAAAACAAAGTTTGTAGGGTTTTTCGGTAAAAATGGACAAAAACAGTGGTAATGGTGCGCTTGTTGAAACAAGTTTGACGATTTGAGCTTATATTTGGGGCATTTTTGGAAAATTTAAAGAGGAAAGTTAAAAACAGGGGGCTCGGGAACAAGATTTAGGTAAATACCTATTTTTTATTGGCTCACTGTGTTTTTAGTTGTGGAAGTCGAGTTTTTTGCAGAAAATGGACAAAACGGGTATGCTTGGGGTGTGTTCTTCAAGAACTATAGACTGAATTTGTTCGATTTTTGGCTCTATGGATGTAATTCAAAGAAAAAACTAGAAATACATAGGGTTTGGAGGTAATGGAGTAAATACCTGTGTTTTTGCGATGCACACGAGAGTAATTGGCCGGTTAGACGATGGTTTGCAGAGCAGGATGCCAGATTATGGTGGTCAAGGTGACGGATTGGAGTTTTGGTGGCAAGTTCGTCATAGTTTGCGTGCACAGGTTTCGCAAAACAACAAATAGAAATGGATGAAAACAATCACTTTCACGGGTTTTTTAACAAAATTTTCTGCTTCGCGGGCTTTTTTCGTGTTTTGTTGGGTGACGTCAACATGATGTAATTTTGTCGTATAGAGTGGTATGGAAGATGATGTGTCAGATGGCGTGGCAGATGACATGGAGCTAAGGTGGCAGTGGTGATGTGGGGATGATGTGGGGGTGACGTCATCGGATGATGTCATTAGGGTTGCCGCGGGGGCGGTTTATGGTATTCCCCGCACCGCTTTTGGACAAAAGTTGTTTCGGGCAGAGGGGATGCGATGACACCGGGCGAACGACACGCGTCTTTTGTATGGCGGGAATATCGCTTTTCATCAGGTGCTAACGATCATCCATCGGAGGGGCTCCGATATTGACGTGGGTCGTCCGATCTATGAGCCTCGATTCAACGGTTGACAGGTGACGGAGATGACAGGGAGCTAGGGCGCGGGGACCACCATACAAACCAACGTTTTATAATGTTTTTGTAGGTATAACCTTTGGTTATGGGTTTTGCTGGTCCGGCTATTTATTTTACCAAATGTTAAATAAATTCCGATGTTTTTATGGGCGGAGGGTTGTTAGTGGCCCCGAATGAACCAGTAACTCCCGTAATATTACCATATGGGTATAATTAGCCACGGGTCGGGATATTTATAATATTTTTTAGGGTTTTTTATGTATTGTATATAGTATGGGGATGGGGAAAGGTTTTATATAGGAATTATATAATAAATTCAATATGTTAATATGAAAAATATGTTCAAACAAAAAAGCGCCAAGTCAAAAGTGAAAATTTAGGCTTAGGGAGATGAAAGGATACCAAGCTATGGAGTTTGAGAAACTTAGCATAATGGAATAAAAGCATTTTACACAAGAAATGTGGCTTCCTTTGCCTATGTAAAAACACAGTTTTACTTATTCTTTTTCATGAAATGAAGTGAACTAGGAGCACTGAGCAGATCTCAGTGTCCTTGGAGGGGAGGTTAGTAATTGTTTTTTGGAGGAATGAGAAGGGAAATTAGTCATGTTTCATTTGCTTTGCGACCACCTAGTTGACCTGATATTTTATGATATCCATGAGATGAATCACCTTCAAGAGACAAAATTGCTCATAAACCTGCTTCTACAACATCAAAACTACCTACCCAACCTATTTCACCTAGCATTTTTTCTTCCTTTATCATTGGGTGCATTTGAAATAGCAAACCCTTGCTCTTTTCTTTTCCTTTAGCTACCCTCCTATCTAAGTCCGCCCTTATTTCTTCCAGGGGCTCAGATTTAGCTATTGAGACCCTTTACTTCTCTACCTAGCTATTTGCTTGCCAAGCTTGAACTATTTGCACAGACTTTATTCTCTTTTTCTAAGACAAGTAAATTTAAATATGGACCTGGCCAAGATTTGGGCTGTTAGGCCATCCATCAATTGTGACAAAAGTCAACTAGCTACAGATGATGAAATTCTTCAAAATTGGAACAGTAGTGGCATTTTGGACTATCACACTTTCCTGGTCTTTTCTTTGGGGTTTATTTCTTTCATTTTTTCCTTTGACCATCTTATTTTTCTTGCCCTTTGACTTTTCTTTTAAGGCACACCCTCTTTTTATTTTTTAATTTTTTGTTTTCTTGGAATATGGAACACCTTTGCAACCAACCAAAGGTTTGAACATATTAGGCCTTATAAATGTCAAACATGAAAAATGACACCTATTGGTATAGGAACCTAACAGTGTTAGGCTCAAGAGTACACAAAGGTGTCACTAGAGATGATGATGATGGAGGTAGAGAGTCATATCCTTCCTGAAAATCTAGATTAAAAATCTGACTCAATGACTCAAAATTAGGCATGGTGTCTAGATTGCTTAGGAAGTCTTGAATCTCACCCTCCTGAGAGGACTCAACATTATGATGTATCAAGGAAACAAGTTGGGTCTCCTCATCACTACTATAGTCTAACCATAAAGTGTCTCAAATCTCCTAAATAGATCTAGCAGGTGGATATAAGGTGACTTTATTTCTAGAATCTCCATGGGAAATATACATATCACCATAACAACATCCAATATAAGCATCAATAGTAGTAAGCCATGGTCATCCTAAGTTCAAGGGATGCCCTCCTATAAGATTCTTTGCCTGAAGGACAATAAATTTGCGGGATATTCCCAAGAATCTAAGGAAATGACCACATCATCCAATACTCCTTTTGGCTTGACTTTAGATATATCTGCCAGTTCAAGCACAGTGGGAGTAGGATGAATATGGACCAATCCAAGTTGATCCATGGTTTGCTTGGTCATAGAATTAATGGTTGCCCCTAGGTCTATAAGTACATTGAAGAAAAGGACATCACCTATCTAAATAGAGACAACATGGTTTCCGGGGTCGGTATATTTTTCCATGTTCATACATCTCATCATCAACTCTGCTGCTCTACCAACACATTGAATGGTTTGGGGTTCCAATCTTCTCCTTCTTGGCTTCTTGAGGCAGAGTTCCCTAATGATTTTTGTACAAATAGGGATCTCGTTGATAGCTTGGAGCAAGGGTACCTTTATGAAAAGGTTCCTAAGCTCAGAAGCTAGGCTAGACTCAAGAATGGGGCCTTTCTTCTCCACAACTAACCTCTTTGGATAGGGAGGTTGGTTGGAGGAAGATGATGAGGGCTCATAATGTACAGGGATAGGCTGAATGGTGTCATCTTTCCTAGAATGGTCAGGAGTTTCCTCCTCTCCTTTCTCATCGATAATCACCTTGAGTTGCTTTTGATTTTCTAAGGTTACTACTTTCCCTGATCTCAATTGAAGATCATTGACTCCAACTGGCATGGTTTGAAATTTGGATGAAGAAATCGGGGTCATATAATGGATCATTTGTACTACTCTACTATTGGGGTTGGGTAAAGGTTGAGCAGGCAGCTGAGAAGGTCGAAATGGTGGAGGTAAAGGTAATGGTGGCATAGGTTGACTCAACTAAGGTAATGATGGTTGAGGAATTGGGTAAGGTGCATATGTAGGAGGACATGATTGCATCGGTGCATGATAGGAATTATGTGAATGATGTGAATGGTTTGGCCCTCTGCATCCTTATTTCCAAGATAGGGAGGGCTGTCCATATTGATATTGATTCCCATGTTGCCAATGCTAAGACTGACCAGTGTTAGCATAGGAATATGAGTGTGCATTATAACCAAAAAAATGTGGTGGAGGTTCAGGAACCATACCTGCACTTACCTGAGGCCAATTTATTTGTGCTTCCATTGCATGTAATGATTCACCTTTAGGTTACCCCCCTTCAAATATAGCTTTTAGCCCAGGTAGGGAGGGACATTTTTTTGTAGCATGGTTATCTGCACAAATTGCACATTTATTAGTTTCTTTAATATCTAGAGGACATTCTCTCAAAGGATGCTTTATTCTACATCTTAAACAGAAAATAGACAATGTTTCTTGCTCTTCTACAAGTTTTTGTTAAAAATTCAAAGAGTCTATTTGTTTACTAACAATATTAATTATTTCAATTTTCATATTGTCCATTTTGTTTTCTAATCCAATAATCATAGCATCAGTAGATTTGGTTTTCCTATTTTTATTCTGAATTCCTTCATCAGATCTATATTGGTTCCTCAACAATTTCCTGCACAAGTCACAGATCTGATTAAAAGGTTTTTGAGTAATATCCCTTTTTCCTAACACATTTAGATTATTGCTAGAATCATCAGTAAGCCCATGTAAGAACAAGGTTCTAATAGTACTTAGATCAAAGTTGTGCTTTGACCTTTGGAGGATGTACATGAATCTCTCCAAATAGTCCTCTAACATTTCATCATCATTTTGCACAATAGAAAAGATTTCATCTTGGATATCTCTAGTTTTATAATATTCCTGATATTTTGATAAGAACTCTTTCTTCATTTGCTCCCAAGAATTTATAGTGTTTCCTCCTAGTCCCATGAACCAGTGGAGTGTTGTGTCCTTGAGAGTTGTAAGAAACAACTTTAACTTATGGGCATCAGATATAATCATAAATTCTGCACAAAATATCAAACTCAAGTAAGAAATCATTTGGATCTTCATGTACCTTACCATAGAAATGAGGAAGAACTGATGGTGAAATATTTTTCTTTGTGCTTGTATATTAGGACTCACAGTAGGGAATCTGAAAGTAGATTGTTCCTCATTTACCTGATTTTCACCACTTACTTCTACGTGGTCTTCCATATCTTCCATTGTTGTTCTTCCACATGAACCACTCTTAACAGGTTGAGAAGGTTGACTATGGATTCCAACAGTCCACTTCTTCCCCTTTATGGGTTGTGTCACACCTAAAATACTGCTACCAGAGCCTAGGTGGACTGTTCCTACGTAATGAGTTTGAGTTTTTTTGGGCTTTCTACCTAAAAAAGAAAGCCCAATATGAGTTTTGGTTTCAGATTTGTTAGTGTTTCTTTGGCCCCTAGTAGGCTTTGGACCCCTACCTCTTTTAGGGATTCATTTCAGAAAAAATGACAAACGAAATTCGAAATAAAAACTGCAAGTTTCATAAATAAATCGACACCTATAAACTCATTCAAACAATAGAAGCACACTGAAGGAAAAAATAATAACAGACTTACACCTATTGCAAAAAAATGGAAAATTCTTACCAATTCAAATCACACCCCCCCCCCCCCCCACCCCAACAACGGTGCCAAAATGTTGGGTGCAAGAATTGCACTTAAGCAAACTCCTCAACACTTAATTGTCAACCTGAGGGTTTTGCAAATTTAGAGACGAAGCACAGGAAATGCCAAAAATGGTACAAATTTTTCCTATTTCTAATCCTACTTCTTAAAGGAAATGCTTTGCAAAATCAGATAGAAAACAATTGGAAAGGCAATTAACACCAAGGCAACTCTAGTGATGGAATGTAAAAGACAATTTGCAAGTAAATCAAGTAAAGAAATTCCACACAACAGAAACAATCTTAAATGCTAGAATGAAATGGTATGCTCATCTTCAGATGGACGGTAAGCAATCTGACAAGTGGGCCCTTGCAGAATTTCACCTTCCTTCTGATCTTTCTCCCACACAAACAACCTATCCTTGCACGATGTCAATGTGTTTGCACTAGTGCAGGTACAATATTTCTGTGTAAGAGTATATTCAAGCTTGCTTACCGAAGACTTATGTCTAAGTGAAGGTGCTCTAAGCCTTAGAGATTGGAGCACTCTATTCGTGTGTCAAGAGGCTTTCTCTTGCACTGAAGTAGAGTCCCCTTTACTCAGTTTCCGAATTACTTTCGAAAGCTGAAAGACGTACACAAAAGGAATTGCAACTGTAAATGAAATTCTGAAGTAAAATAGCTGCAAAAAAGAAAATTCTTCAACTCATTAAACTTTGTAAGGGAAATAAACTTCATGAAATAAAAACACTTATAAAAGAATCAATCAATAGCCTAAGTACTTTGCATGTGCCAACTAGTTTTGGTACTTCACCCATAATAATGACATTCTTTGCAAGTATAATATGGTAGTTTAATATAACTGCTTCTAGATATTTTAGAGATGAACTTTTAATACCAAAATTAGTTACTTGATTAATAAATCCATTCACTTGTGAAATAATGGGAAATAAGATGCAGGTACGTGATTCACTATTTGCTACAACGAATGACTGTGCCAAGGTGCAAGCAACAACATGCACTAGTGCAAGAAAGAGTTCCCTGCATGATCCACTTCGAAAATGAATTAAGATAGAAAACAAGAGTAAAGTAAATGCGTGAAAGATATCTTATAAACAAAATTAAACACAACTACTCTGCAAACCATGGATTCATTCCACACATAGGCTACAAAAGATAATTTAATCCATAACTCAAAGATTAGCGATTAAACTATTACATCACATAGCTGCAAAGCAATAACCACACCGTCTTTCCAAATAACAAAAGCGAGAGGGGTCAACGAGTTGGGTTGGTCGGGCCCTGGCCAACTAGCTCATTCCCCTTCTAAGGAACAAAAGTGATTAGAAATTCAAATAATACATCAAAGACAAAGTTAAACAATGCGTGTGAAAACCATAGCGATTCTCTTGTATTTACTTGATTCGGCAAATTACATTATAGAGCAGTCCAGCCCTAAAGTGAGACGATAACCATATTACATAAAACAAAATAATAATTGATGGTTCGCTAGCTTTCTATCTATGATCCACATCATATATATCCTTCCGCTCTAGGTCATTTACACTAATTACAGATAATTCTTGTTCAGGCCTCTCAGACAAACAAACTTTGAAAACTGAGTTACAAACTTGGTCAATGGTTATAACACACACGAGCTTCGTTGGGCCGTAATATATATTTAGAGAAAAATCCCTGGATGCACACCACCTACTTCAGTTCATTAGTAGTAAGACTCGAAGCCAAAGATCGAGATCCATCCTCGTGGAAGATAGCTCTCGGAAATCTCGGATAGTGGTGGTATAAGAATCTTCCTGCACTAGTCAACTCCTACATTATTAACACTACATTCCATGATTACTTCTAGGAAATCAATATGAGTTGCAAGAAATATGAAAATAATGCGAAATCTATATAAAAAGATTAATAAAGTGCTGTAACAAATCTTAATATAAACTATGAGCATGTGCAGGAAAAAGGTAGTCATCTTGTATTAGTGCAAGAAAGAAGGGTCTTATATTAAGGTAAAACAGAGGTTGATATTGATGGAAATGGGGTAAAAAATAAGGCAATTTAGGATACCAACAACATGCATGGTAAATATGTTAGTGAAAACAAAGAAAATTCGGTGAAGGACACATCACATACCTAGGAAACTGATAAGCGAGATTGTACAAATTTTTCTGGGAGACTAGGTGACTAGTTTCTAGAACTGTGAACAAGTTAGTCTATGATGTCTGGGAGGTAGGACTGGCTGCTAGATTTGCAAAATGTGCAAACTAGTCAGGTTGTTGGCTACTAGAATTGTGCAATGCACAATTCCAACTGGGAAGGACTGCTGGCCTAGGGACAAACTTGCACAATTTCTTGGGCCAAGTAGCCACTGTCCTCCAGAAATGTGAAAAAAAATCCTAGAGGCTAGTGCTGGTCAAGAATGTGCATTTCTAGAGAGGAAGGTGAGCCTTCCTTCCTAGATTGCTCAATGCAGCCTCAGTGGAGGCAGAGTTCGGGCCAAGGTTGGATCGAATCACCAATGAGCAACTGAAAGCAACTAAGGCAGTGAATGCATGGTGACACTGAGTGATAGAATAAATGATTGATAGTGCATGCAAAACATGAATGAAAGATTAAACAAATAGATCAACATGCATGTGGGTGAGGTAGTTTGCTGGTTGGATGAACGTCCGTGAAAAAAGTTTCATGCATGCGATAACAGTGGGATAGCAATGAAAACTAAAATAGAGCTTGGAAAAGCTAATATACATGTAAACAATAACAAGCATTCAAAGAAATCAAGCAAACAACATTCACACAAGCAAATACACAAAAATTGAAAGAAATGTTGAAAAAGACAAGTTGAGGCCACTTGCCCGTGAATAATTGAGTCGGACGTGTTGAAGAGTCCTGGATGTGCTATGGGATGTTAGAACTCCAATATTGATGTGAATGAATGAGCTCTGATGCATCAAATAAATAATTTTGGTCTCATGACGTGCATGCCACAAATCTGGGAAAAAGTGACACTTGGAGGGAAACTTCTAAAACAAATTTGCATGTAACCACCGACTACTAAAAATAGCTCCCTAAATCATGGGATGCCTTTTGCATGTCACCTCTTGCTATTCTGGGAAGAGCAAGTCATGCATGCATGCAAGTCAGGTTTCCTTGGTCCTGGGTAGAACTGGTCAACCAAACTGCTCATGCATTCAGTTTCTCAACTGCTTGAGAAAAATGTGCATTCCTAAATGGGAGCTGGGCTGATTGTCGAGGAGGATTGCACAATTTCTAGGCAGAGCAGCTGATTGCTGCATATATTTGTGCTAATCTTGGGCTGAGTAGCCCTGTTGGGGAAATTTGCGCAAATCCTGTTGGGAGTTTTGGCTGGCAAGATTGTGCAATCCTAGAGCCCAGTAGGCTACCAGAGAGGATTTCGTAATTTCTAGAGGGAAGGCTGGTTTCCCTCCAGATATGCACAATTTTCAAGGGGAAGCTGCTCAACCTGCAACTGGACCAAGTTTGGGTGAAAAACCTATGAGAGGAATGGATCAATTGTGATCGACAAGCTATTTTTGTGTGGGGAAAACACTGAATCTTGAGTACTTGACAAAGCAAGACAAAGTGTTGTGAAATGTTGGTAGGGAGGCTCCAAACTAGGCAAAGGAAAATTTTTTGAGGGTGGTTGTAACCACTACAACACATACATACCTTCCAAATCATCGACAAGGCTCCTAAGAACCATCCCAACCTTTATAGTAACCATCCCCTGGGTCCCACTGAGATTTTAGACCAATCGACCTTTGAACACTCCCATGGTATGGTCCTAACAGCATCTAGGAGGCTTTGGACACTCTCATGACAAGGCCTGCAAGTGTCTAGGGACTATTTTGTTGAGTGTTGTTCTAGCGTCCCTGGTATTTGAGCCACGTTTTTAGGCCCAGAGCCTAGGTCACTGCCCATAATTGAATGACACCTTCAAAATAGAAATATAAAAAGCAAACAATGATGCAAATGCAAATAATTGAACAAGCCCTTAACTAGACCCCTACTAGCCATGACATGCATTTCGTCAAACATATCATGAATATGTAATCTATAGGTGTAAACAACATATTTAAGCACACGGATCTCATACTTATCTGAGAATCCGTAAGAAGAATTGTTCCCTTATATCATTTGTTGCACTGTCATCTATTAGGTCATAGATACGCTGTTCATTCATTTACAAGTAAAAATATGATGAGAGCCATACATAACCACTATCATAAAACATATACATACCCAGCATAATAGCAACAAAAATACAAAGAAAATCACAACCATATGATTCACATATAAACCAGTATAATACTCATATAAATACAAGGAGAAATAACCTCATATTGATGATGCAAAATCCAAACTCAGAATGGGACTACTAGATTCAACCCAAACATAGAATGGTTGAGCCAAATCTCTCTTTAGCCATTCACCCTCATGTCATTTTCAAAGCATGAATTTTGGGCTCAAACCAAAAGAACCAACTAGGGCATCCTAAGGCTAAACCACCTCACCCTCATCAATAGAAACTAGGCTTTACCGTAATCCATCCTAGATCACTAGGCCAATACAATGAAAATGTAACAATAATATTTAGCATGATCTCCACCAGATCACTAGGCTAAACAATCATGGATGCCACTAGATTTCTCCACTGATTTGAATGTTGGGAATTTTTTTTAATGCTATGCAATATCCCTCATTAGTATTAAAAATAAATGTGTTTAAGATCGTCTCAAATTAACCAAAATGTGAGGAATTATGTGTCAAGTGTTGAGAGTATTTAATGAGAAATTTATGATGTTAATTGGTTATTTAAAACACATATACAATAAGCAAAATGTAGAGAAGTAAAACAAAACAACTCATAACACAATTCTGATAAAGGAGTTCACCCCTCCTGGGCTACATGTCCTTGGACCTGCTTCAGTGGCTAGGCCCTCTTTGGATTAATGGTCAATTCTCTGATTACATGTACTTACATTGATCCAATGGCTTTGAAACCTATTCCATTGGTTTCAAAAGACCCAAAAACCCAAAAAATGACTATCCAAGCTCTGCAATTGGCCTTCAATTGATCTAGGCTTGACCTCCTCTCCTAGTGTCCCTAGGCTTCCTTAAACTTCAACGTAGCAAAATCATGTACAAAAGTGCCTTTTTGCCTCTGGAAACTATTCCATTGTTTTTAGATCATCCAAATAATCTAGAATTTACTCCTTTTGAGCCAAAATTGGTTGAAAATTAAATAAGTTATGGTCTCTTTAGTTTTACCTAGGAAAACACCACCAAATTTGGAGAAACTTTAGTTAACCCCACCAAATTTGGCACAATGTCGGATTTGTCGTACCTACTAAACTTCCACCAAGTTTATCCACACTTCAATTGGGGATAATAATGGTTAATTGACATTAATTCTTCTTAGCGCGTAGCATTGGCCTCTGTATATGGGTTATGGTCATATGTGGAGAGGGCCAAGTTTAACATTTTAATTACAAACTGCACCCATAGTTGGTTAAGAAACATGTTGTGGTATAGCAGTAAGGTGTGGGGCTTGTGCGGGTGAGGTCACAGGTTCAACTCCGACCTCCCCACTATAATTTTACATGACCTTTGAGAGGGCACGTGGTGGCCTCCAGGCTTGCCATGTGTCAGCCTCTCATTGGTCGACCCAAAATGCTATAGACCAATAATATGCCAACATTTGTCAAATCCTGATTGAGCCACCTTTGGGAATATTTCAAGAATATTCCAAGGAATATTACTTGGAATATTCTTTTTGTTGACTGGGCTGTACTGATGCCTAGTCAACATCCTTGTCAGCCTGTACCCAAAATTTGCTTGTTTGGCAAAACAGAAAGAAGGCTCTATCCTTCTCATATGAGCTCCATTTTCAGTGAAAAGAGTTGTGTTGGGATCGTATCACTGAGATAGATGCAGTCTTTCAGGTTTTGATCGATTCCGAGCATGTTGATTTTTGAGCAAATTCTTGCCCCTAATCTAGATTTCGATTACTCCTTCCCACTGACAAGTTTTTGGACCCATGAAAGCTGGTTATTTGATGAGAGATGAATACTCTTATCCTTCCCAAGTTCTACCAATTGATTCTACTTGGAAAAATCTCCATGAAAACCACTTGGGTTCACTAACATGCCTTGCCTTTGCAAATGGCTTGGCACTTCAACCAATGTTCTCCTTTTGCTACAGACCTAATCCAATACTTTTTGGATGCTTGCTGATTAAACACCCTATTATAGCAAATCGATCCCTCAGTGCTTGGAAAGATGATTGATGGCCTTCCCACTAAGAATCATGTTCCTCCTTTGCAACACATGCATTCGATGCAAGCTTCTCCTTGGAAACTACTTTTCCAATTTAAGCCCATCTGAGTGAACTACAAGAATGAGTTCCAATATCAGTAATAAAAGGAAAATAAATGAACATTATTTTACCTCCACAGTTATGAATTCCACATGTGGAAGAACGCATTCACCATCTCTTTTGCTTCTTGGTGTCAACACATCAAATGGTCTACAATGGCTGCAATTTCTTTTTGGCATTTTTGTCCACTTTCGCTTCTTGATTCCATATGTTGATTTGGGGTGGCATTGTATGTGATCTAGACATTAAAATTGGTGGAGAGGCTAAAGCACATAATAACTCCAAGACATAGAAATGGTTTGAATATATTATACCCGGTTTGGGAGATATTAAAATAATTAATACTTTTAACGCAGTTACTAAGTCTAAACTTCAGAAAAATAAAATATTAATGGGTATTAATATAAAGTTGGGTTAGAAGGTTCCAAAAGTCATGAATCAAGCCAAATATAATCTTAGCCGTTGATTAGAGATTTAATCTTGGTCGTTGAAGGACTAATGAGAAAAGTATAAGAGGAGGCTTGAGGGTTAGTTAGAGAACACATCAGAATGATCAGTGATTCGATTTGCTAGAGCAGGGTTGCTAAGTAAAGTCGAATCAATGATCAAC
The DNA here is from genome assembly GCA_000404065.3 of Pinus taeda. Taxonomy (NCBI): domain Eukaryota; kingdom Viridiplantae; phylum Streptophyta; class Pinopsida; order Pinales; family Pinaceae; genus Pinus; species Pinus taeda. Next base: position 89,126 of record APFE030563583.1, read on the forward strand.
AGTGAGGGGCAGTGAGTAATGGGAAGAGAGGCAGAGAAAGTGCCAAGAGGCCAACACAAAAGTAGATAGAGAGAGGCAGCAGCTAGTTCAGGCCATACAGAGCCCATCAGAGACAGCACAAAGGCTAGAGGGACTGCGTCATCCATGTAGAGGCTGCAGGAGTAACAAAGAGGGTCCTAAAGGTTGCATAATGCCTCAGAGGGCTGACATAGAGAGGTTTGAGGCTGGCACATAGCAGCAAGAGGCTGATGCAGAGGCCAGAAGGGCTAGAGTAGAGCTCTAGAGACGCTGGAGAGGGTTTCGTGGGACAGGTTTTCTGAATACCTATTTCTGAATAGAGAGGTATTGCTGCCATGTATTTTTTCTTTGTCGGGTGAGTCGGTTAGGCACCCAGTTGTACTCAAGGAAATACTACATTATAATAAACCCTTAGGATAGTTTCACTGATTTTCCCGCATTGGGTTTTTCTAGGGAGATTTGTCCAAAAATAACGGTGTCACTTGTGTGTTTGTTTTCTTTTAGTTGATGATATGTAGATGTTGTGACTGTATTTTGTTTATTTTGGTATTTAAATGTTTTAAATAACTTGTTCAGAATTTACAAGTAGAAGAAATAAACCATTAGAATACAGATTAATTTTCTAATGGATAGACTTAGAAAATTCAACATAGTATCAGAGCATGGTTGTAGATCAGAGGAAAGCTGAAGGCATCAACTGAGCAGAGCATTTGTAGTAGATTCAATTGTCCCAAGGGACAAAGTTGATCCTTGCAAAAAACAACAGAGAAAGGGTTGACACAGAGGGACTGCGTCATCTGTTCGGGCTTGAGAGAGGCTGGCATAGAGGCCGAGGAGGGTAGAAATAGGCTCACGCAGAGGCCAGGAGGGCTAATGCAGTTAGATGAGGGAGATGTTTTTCTAGTGTCAGGATTGCGCAGAGCCAAGAGGCTCAATCCTTCAGTTGTTGGGGAAAAGGAAGGTGTGGGCAGTTTGCGGGAGTGAAGTTGTGGGGTATTGTGGTCAAAACAATACCTAATAGGGAAAAACCAAGGTAGAGGGAGTTTCTACCGAGGTGTATTTCTAGCCAAGGAATCCAGATCAGTGTTGCAATTGCACAGACAATTGGAGAGGGGAAAATTGACAGTTGGCAGAAGGATTTCCAGGAGGGAAATCAGGACTTAGAGGGAGTCCAGAAGAGAACTTCCAGAAGGGAAGTAGAGAGACTTGGAGGAGCCGACAGAGAAGAGTAGAGATATGGCCTTGAATGGGTTGAGGGATCAAGATAGGCTAGATGGAGCGTTCAACTTTGTGGTCTTGAAGGCCAGGATCCTGTCCATTCTAGACAGGAATCACATCAAGGCCTTCTCCTTGAGAGTAATGGGTATCCCAGTTGACCCGGTAGCTAATGAAAGGTACGAGGAAATGGCCAAGGAAAATGCATCATCCTTGATGGGGTCAAGGATCATGTGGTCCAACATATTGCCGAGAAAGAGATGGTAAAGGAAATGTGGGATACCTCGAAGATGTTGTACCAGCATACTTCATGCAGAGGAAGATGCTACTTGAAAATCAGCTATAGTCATACCAGATGTAGAAGGGAGAACAAATAGAGATCTTCCTTGGTCGGTTGAAGGAGATCCAAAACCAAATGACTTCCATAGGGGCCACGCTGGATCAGGATTTGATGGTAAGAACTAGACTAAACGCTTTCTCCTAGGAGTGGGAGACATTTGTTGAGAGCATACTGGGCAAGGCGAATCTTCTAGATTGAGAAGAATTATGGGTGGCCCTTCGTCAAGAAGAGATCAAACGGTTGACCAAGATGGGAAGTACAAGAAAAGGAGTTTAGATCAAGAAGGAAGAGGAAGAGGATGCAGCTTGAGCATCTATGGGAAAGCAAGAGAAGAAGAAGAAGAAGGACCTCTCCAAGTTCAAGTGATTCCACTGTGGGAACAGTGTCATTATGCAAACTAGTATTTGAGGAAGAAGAACAAGGGAGAGGTGTCTGACTCTAAGGCAACATCAGTGAAGGTGGAGAAAGAGGTCAAGGAGGATGATGATTGTGCCATGAGTGCTCATGTGCCACTAGAGAAGACATGGGGAGACATCGAGCTGTAGTTAGGAGGACTATAGGCAATGAGGGGTAGGATCCTTGAAGTACACAACCTCTTGGATTGTACCTTGCTACAAGAGCCCCGAAGAAAGAGTAGCAGGACTGGTGGATGTTAGGAGAGATGGATGACGATGAAGCAACAAAGAGTGCTATAGTGCAGGAGACCCCAGGTAGCATGAGGCTAGTAGTTTGCAACATTGCGAGAGGCACGGGAGTGTTGCAATGGTGCAGGATGGCATAGAGATATTTGAAATGGTGTGAGATGTAGAGAGTTGTTGCAGTAGCGCAAAGGTCAGTAGAGGGAGTACTTGTTAGTGGTAGAGGGAGCTTCAACATCATGAGTGTTTCTAGCCTAACAGGGATGTCAGAGGTTGGGTGGATAAGTTACTTACTTCTTAGTAATTGAGTTGCAGTGCAGTAGCAGTATGCAGTAGCATGATGTAGCATGATGAGAGGGGATGCAATGCAGATGTAGTCTTGGGAGGATGGACCAACAACAACATGGATGCAGAGGGAGATGTCATACAAATGTAGTAGTGGCAGTGGCAGGGCCATGGGTAGTAGTACAGGATGCAACAGTGCATAGGATGTTGGGCAGGGAGGCCTAGAATTAGCATAGGGACCAGTGCCAGATAATCATGGTGATGCTTAGTGTGGAGTATTACTAGAGCATAGTCCTCGCTAAGAGGGAGTGTTTATTTGGGGTGGCATCAAATGTGTTATGGCCATGAAAATTGGTAGAGAGGATAAAGCGCATGAGATCTCCAAGACCCAGAAATGGGTTGGACAGATTGTACTTGGTTTGGGAGATATTAAAATAATTAATATTTTTAATGGAGTTCCTAAGTCTAAACTTAGGAAAAATAAAATATTAATGGGTATTAATATAAAAATAGGTTCGAAGGTTATAAAATTCATGGATCAAGCCAAATCTAATCTTAGCCATTGATTATAGGTTTAATCTAGGTCGTTGAAGGACCAACGAGAAAAGTATAAGAGGAGGCTTGAGGGTCAATTGGAGAACACACCATAGTGATCATTCATTCAATTTGCTAGAGCAGGGTTTCTAAGAAAAGTTGAATCAGTGATCAATAGCAAGGGGCAAGGAGTACTGGGTAGAGAGGCAGAGACAATGCCAAGAGACCAACACAGAAGCAGAGAGCGAGAGGCAACAGCTAGTTCAGGCCCAGCAGAGATAGCATAGAGGCTAGAGAGACTGCGACATCCACACAAAGGCTACAAGAGTGACGCAGAAGGTCCTAGAGGTTGTGGAGTGCCTCAAAGGGTTGATGCTGAGAGGTTTGACGCTGGCGCAAGGCATTAGGAGGCTGATGTAGAGGTCATAAGGGCCAGCGCAGAGCTTGAGAGATGTTGGAGAGGGTTTTGTGGGATAGGTTTTCTGAATACCTATTTCCGAATTGAGAGGTATTCATGTATTTTTTTTATCTGTCAGGTGAGCTGGTTAGGCACCCAGTTGTAATAAAGGAAATACTGATTAATAATAAACTCTCAGAATAACATCTCTGGTTTTCCTACATTGGGTTTTTTCGAGGACATTTGTCCAAAAATAACGGTGTCACTAATCCAAGTGGATATTGGTGGCCACTCGCCAATTCCACTTGGACCCCCACCATTGCTTCTTTCGGTTTTTCAGTTTCCTTAATTGCATACTATTTTTAGTAGTTTTTTAGGTCCTAAACATCTGGAGTTGTTTTGAGGCCCTAAACGACGTTTTTTTGGAAATCTACTGCCAGTGATTTTTGTTTAAAATCACCTTTTCTGTCATAGTCCTTGGTGAGATCTTTCCAACAGGTCATCATGCGTGTCAAATGGAGATAATATGACCAAGTCATGACCCCAGAAAGTTGGCTGTTCAACTCACCCCAATGGGGTCCATGAACTCTTGGTGTTACATATCCTTGGGTTAGGGTTTTGGTTGTTTAGGGTTTGCTCTTATTGTTCAATAATAAAAAGGCCCTTGAGCGTCATTGTAAGGCAGTTCAGAGGCATGTAGCTACCACATCTCTTCTCAAAGATAAGCTACCATCACCCTAGCTGGTTTATTTCCATTTTTGTTTGTAAGCATATTTCAATATTTTACATTAATGAAGTGAAGTATTATTTCCATTGCATCTCTGTGTTTATGGTTATCTCTGTAATTTGTTGCGTTCCTGTTTAAATCTAGATCAGTGGTATCAGAGTGGTCTGCTTTTTTTTCTTTGTTTTTCTTTGCATGTCCCCAACGAGTTCGGGATATAAGGAGTTAAGGCTTGAACTGGTCGAACCTTTGCAAGACTAGCCTCGCAAATCTCGACAACCTCCTATGGTGGATGAAAAGAAAGATGAGGGGGCAGGATATCCTATCAAAATATTGCTCGAAGAAGCCCTCAAGTGACAAAGGAATGTGATGATGGATAAATTTTCCCAGATCCTTCAGTGACTACCTAGGGGCGACGCATCAACTTCCAACAACGACTTGGGAAATGCCACATCGTTTAAGGTACAAGTTAATTTTGAAATCCCCATATTTGAGGGTCAGATAGACGCAGATGCCATCGATAAATGGTTAAATCTTCTAGAGGGTTATTTTTTTTTTCATGATTTTTCCAATCAGGAAAAGATTATTTTCGCTCTTCTCAAAGTAGCACCCCACGTCAAGGACTGGTGGGAAACCTATTGCGAGTAGAAGGATGAAAGTACAGGCTCACTATTTTCAGTCACACCCACTTGGAATTCATTTCGAGATGCCATCAAGGAGAAGTACTACCCTATCAGAAGCTATGAGGATCAATACATAAAGTGGACCACACTGCGGCAGGGAAGGGACCAAGACGTGCCAAAGTTTACCAATATTTTCCATACCCTTCGCACAAAGTTGGGTATTAAGGATTCAGAGTAGCATTTGATACTCAAATACCATGACTTCCTACATAAGTACATCTAGGAAGAAATATAATTCCTGAACATCTCCTCGCTCGGCACGACATACTAATATGCTGTCAAGGTCGAGCAAAAGTTCAAATAGAATGAGCGAGACTTTAGATCTATGAATCCAAAGCAAGGGAAAGGTGCCCCCAAACTGCAGAACAAAGGACAAAGCCAAGGTGGGGCAGCCCAAGACAACCTGCTAAAGATGCAAGCAAAGAACAGTGCCACGAAGCCGAAAAAGGACACGGGAAAGTAGTGTGAGTTCCATAAGAGCTCCACTCACAACACAAGTGATTGTCGAGCTAGGTAGTCACTGGTGGTCAAGCTAAAGGTTTCAGAATCAGATGCATGTTCTAACTCTAAGTTAGAACCTGACAAGGGGAATGACAAAGGGAAGTATATTATCGATGCGGAGTGCAACGCCACTGTTGCCACCACAAATATCCAGAAGGAGGAACCTGAAGATCCAGAGGAAGAGGATCGTTTCTTCCACTCGCAGATATGGGTAAAGGGCTGCCTGCTATAGTTCATTGTCAATAGCGGGAGCCAAAAGAACCTCATTTTGGTAGAGGTCGTGAAGTAGTTGGGCTTACTGACCATAGCACATCCACAATCGTACACCATTGAGTGGCTTCACCAAGGATGGGATCTTTGCATGAGCCAGTAGTGTCACCTCCCATACAACACCAAGCCCTTCATGGATGAGGTATTGTGTGACATTGCTCCCCTTGAAGTTTTTGATGTATTATTAGGACAACCATACTTGTGAAAGCAACATGTTGTGTATGAATCAAGGCCTAGTGGTTTTATTGTGACTTTTGGAAATAATTTGTATAGGATACCGGAGGTAGCACCGCCTACCGCCATCTCTTTGGTTACTGCAAAGCAATGTAGTAAGCTCATTTCCAAAACTAGGAAATTTGTTTTCTTGGTGATATGCCCTTAAGGAAAGAAGAAGATGGTGGCCACGACGTCGAGACAGGGACCCTCCACACGACAACTACAAATGGACAAGGTCATGGAGGGGTACGAGGACATCTTCACCTCCCTGCAGGGGTTCCTCTGCATTTTTAGGTCAAGCACTCCACCGATCTAACCCCAGGTGCACTGCTACCCAATGGACCAATCTATCGGCACTCCATTCTGGAGAATGACGAAATCAAGAGGCAGATTTAGGAGCTGCTGTAGAAAGGTCACATCTTTCTGAGTTCATCGCCCTGTGGGAGCCCGATCCTGCTGGTACAAAAGAAGGATGGGACTTGGAGACTCTGTATTGACTATCGGGTGCTGAACAAGATCACTGTCCATAATAGGTACCCAGTCCCATGGATTGATGACCTCCTGGACCAACTGAAGGGGGGGAAATATTTCAGCAATATCGATTTGAAGCCAGGATATCACCAGGTACCAATCGAACCCTTCGATGTGTGGAAGACTACCTTCAAAGCCAAAGAGGGCCTTTTCGAATGGTTGGTTATTCCTTTCGGATTGACGAATGCTCTTGAAACCTTCATCAGGCTAATGGATGACATCTTGTGGCCATTCACCAACTCATTTGTAGTGGTATACTTTGATGACATCCTGATCTTCAGCTAGAGTTGGGAAGAGCACCTCCACCACATCTAACAGGTTCTCCAAACACTGCAGCAACACAAGTTATGTGCCAATTTGGAGAAATGCACTTTTGGAATGACCTAGGTTCAGTATCTGGGATACATTATTGATGAAAAGGGGGTGCATGTGGATCCAAACAAGATCCAAGTCATTCGAGCTTGGCCATCTCCAACCACTCTGATAAAGCTCCGCAACTTTCTAGGTCTTGCCAACTTCTACTCTCACATCACTTGGCCCTTGAGCCAGGTCACCAAGGGAGGAGCGAAAGCAAAATTATTTTGGTTTGAATCTCAACGGAAGGCATTCATAGAGTTGAAAGATTGCCTCTGTTCTGCACCAGTGCTTGCATTACCAGACTTGCAACAACCATTTGAGGTCAAGACAGATACCTCTGACTATGCTATTGGGGTAGTCCTTACTCAACATGGTCATCCAATGGCATATCACAATGAGACACTTTCAGACACAATTCAGAAGTATCCCACTTATGAGAAAGAGATGTATTCCATTGTGCAGGCCTGCCAGCAATGGAAGCATTACATTTTGGGGAAGTAAATGGTCATCCACACAGACCATCGACCCCTGTAGTCCATACAAACCCAAGGGAAATTGCAGAATGATCGCCATCAGAAGCGTTCCACATACCTGCAACAGTTCCATTTGAATATCAAGTATAAGAAGGGCAACACAAATAATTTCGCAAATTACCTTAGTCGACCACCGAACATGGTGTTAACCACCGTGCTTAACTCTTGTGGGCATGAGGCTTCTGATTGGCCACTTCTCTACAAAAGCGACCCAGAATTTGGCCACACATACCAGACACCCTTGGAGGGTCAGCATGTTCTAGATTTTCACCTCTAGGATGCCCTATTATGCCACCTGGGTCACCTCTGTGTTCCTTCAAGTGAGCATGCTAAGATGATTTGGGAAGCACACTACAGTCAGGTTGCTAGGAATTTCGGGATCGAGAGAACAATGGGAGTACTATAGAAGTATTTCTATTGGCTGAATCTTCGACAAGATGTCAAGAAGTACATAAGATCATACACTACTTACGCCATTTCCAAATAGACCATCAAGAAGCAAGGCCTCTATACCTAGCTACCTACCCCTAGTCGACCTTGGGAATCCATCTACATGGATTACATGTTAGGCCTTCCTTCCACTAAGCATGAAAACGACTGTGTTTTTGTGGTCGTCAACAAGGTCTCGAAGATTGCCATTATGGTGGCCTGTAAGAAGAATATCATAGCAGAAGCCACTGCTAAACTCTTCTTTGAATGAGTGTGGGTACACTTTGGGATCCCACAGTCTATCATCTTAGATCAGGACAACAAGTTCCTTTGTAAATTTTGATCTAGTCTTTGGTCGATTTTGGACACCAAACTCACGAAGTCCAGAGCCTTCCATCCTCAAACTGATGGCCAGACATAGGTTGTCAACAGGATGATCATACACATTCTGTGAATGTACAACTCAAAGCATCCACGCACATGGGATGATAGCCTCCCCTATGTTTAGCACAGCTACAACCAGCTCTCCATAGCTTGACTAGCCATAGCCCTTTTCAGGTGGGCTTGGGATTCCAGCCACTATGTCCCATTGATGTGGCTATGCCATTTGCAGCTACTCATGCAAATCTGGCTCATGTCTAGTCTAAAACAGATAAGGCAAGCAACTTCATTGAGCACATCCAACATATTCACCAACAGGTTGATGACATTCTCGAGAAATCAAATGCCAAGTACAAGCAACGACATGATCAACATTGGGTGCCACACAAGTTTGAGGTGGGCAACAAAGTTTGGTTGCATTTGCAAAAGGAATGCCTTACCGGAGCCTATCGGAAACATAGAACACTCCAATATGGTCCTTACACCATTACCAAGGTTGTGGGAGACAATGCATTTGAGCTCAGCATTCCCCAATTCCTTGGCCTGCACCTAGTGTTCAATGTGGACTACCTTCAACAATACTTTCCACCATTACTAGACACATTCAACATTACAGAACAACTACACCCACAGAGTTGAATCCAAATTACATGGAATAAGTTGCAACTAATTAGATCATGGACACACAGATCAAGCACACTCTCCAACAAAATATCCAACTGTATCGAGTTGTCAAAGTAGGCCAACTCCTTCACCAGGGCAAGTGGCTCACTAAGGACCGAGTTTAGTAGAAGTTTCCTCATCTTATGGAGGAACTTAACACAATGGGAACCATTGTTTCCTAAGGGGGGAGGAATGATCTAGGTGGATATTGGTGGCCACCCATGAATTCCACTTGGACCCCCACCATTTCTTCTTTCAGTTTTTCAGTTTCCTTAATTGTAGCACAGTTTATTATTTTTAGCAGTTTTTCAGGTCCTAAACTTCCAAAGCTGTTTTGAGGCCCTAAACGATGTTTTCTTGGAAATCTACTGCCATTGATTTTTTTGTCTAAAATAATCTTTTTTGTTGTAGTCCTCAGAGAGATATTTCCAATTGTTTATCATGCGCTTCAAACAGAGATAATATGACCAAGTCATGACCCCGAGAAGTTGGCTATCCAACTCACCCCAATACGGCCCATAAACTCTTGGTGTTACATCTCCTCGGGTTAGGGTTTTGGTTGTTTAAGGTTTTCTCTTATTGTTCAATAATAAAAAGGCCCTTGAGCCTCATTGTAAGGTAGTTTAAAGGCATATAGTTGCCACATCTCTTCTCAGAGATAAGCTACCATCACCCTAGCTGGTTTATTTCCATTTCTGTTTGTAAGCATATTTCGGTATTTTACATTAATGAAGTGAAGTATTATTTCCAATGCATCTCTATGTTTATGGTTATCTCCGTAATTTGTTGTGTTCCTGTTTAAATTTGAATCAGTCACTTGTGTGTTTGTTTTCTTTCAGCTGATGATCTATAGATTTTGTGACTGTATTGTGTTTATTTTGGTATTTAAATGTTTTAAATAACTTGTTCAAAATTTACAAGTAGAAGAAATAAACCAGCATAATACAGATTTATTTTCTAATGGATAGACTTAGAAAATTCAACACCATCATCTTCTAGTATTATCATCATGTCATGATTTGAGAATGAAGGCTAATCATGAGCCTCTTTCTCAAGCATGAACCTTCCAAAATCCTTTAACATCTTCTCACAAGAAACACCATTAACCTTGAAAAACACTCATGCAAGAATATAACTTGACGACCTCTTCCTTTTGCTTCTTCAAAGTAACAAATGTCACATCATATTAACATCGCCATGTAATCTGACATATTGGTGTATAAACCATCGACTAAACACAAGTTGACAAAACATGCTTCTTCAAACAACTAACTTTCAAGTCAAACAAAAGAATGTACAACAACTTGACGATTTACAACAAGAATTCCACATTCTCATGAAACAATTCCTCATATCTCCCTTTAATCTTTGGACACAAAATCAACTCTTTCAAGTAAATATAACATACATGTAACAATCAATTGATCACACAAGCCGACACAAGTCAATCAAGTGCAAATGATAAACATTCTAAAGTTGACAACATACATGTTAACAAAGCAATCAACCAACACAAGTCAATCACTCATGCATGTTCAAGCACAATGAAACTGTTGAATTGAGGCTTCTATGATCGTATCAAGTTTATGAGAAAACAAATTTCGGCATAAATCACATGATATTTAATTTGTAGCCATGATCTGATTCTTCAACTTGTCCTGACGATGATCCACACTATTTGGGTCGAAACGCGTCGACAAATGAAATATCATGTGATTTACGCTGAAAAACTTTTTTCGCATAAACACAATGAAACTATTAAAAATTCCACTATTCACACACACAAACTCTCATGCATGTATAACAATTATCAATTCTCTCACAAGTACAATCACAAGTACAAGAATCCCATTGGTATGTATGAGTACTTAAAGAGCTCAAATGACCAAATTTATTGCAATAAAGTGAGTCAACATACCCCATTTTTGAACACCTTCCTGGCATAAACATAAAAATTCAAGAATGCAACATTCATGGAAATTTGTAGTTGCGAATTGCCATTTTTGTTGCATCTAAGTGAGTCAACATGCATCATACTTTCAGGAGAAAAGAAATGCATCCAAATAACAAGGAAATACATCAATAAGGAAATATTTGCATTAATTGTCAAAAGAAATGCAAGGCCTTAATTGGTTAACAAATCTAACCATCTCTTTGCAAACCATTTCAATGGCGCTTCTTTTAGCTGCACTTCATCATGTGTATCATCTTGACCCACATCAATTATGGAGTCCTCTTTTCCATTCTTCCCCAGATATATCTCCATCTTCTTCAAATTTCGTGGATGACTTGTTGGATGCAAAGTCCAACACTTGTCTACAAGATGACCCTGCTTATGGTAATGAGTGAAAAATAATTGCATCTTCTTTCCATCGTGGTTTCCATTATCCAATGGACCTTTGGCTTTATGTCTCTTTTGTTTTAAAGTTTCCCATGTATGGTTGTTCAAACCACAAAAGGAACATGTAAATTTCTTCCAAATCTTAGGTGAAGATTTACGATGTTTGTCATAATAATAAAAAAACTTGATTAAAGGTAGGTTTATACCTTGCAAATTCACCGTTTTCACCTTCTTGAAGAGGTTAATTTGATGAGGTAATGGCTCTCTTCAGAATACCAACAATGGTTTCAATGACCTTAGAGCTTTCAACATCCTCTTGTTTTCCATTTCCACTAGTTGCATGCTTATGAGCATCTTCTTGCAAAGTGGGTATAAAACTTTTGCATTCCTCATGAACACAAGCTTGACAAGATTGAGGCAATGAACATGTAATGAAAGTCCTCCTTGGAAAACCTTCTTATGCCTCCTTGGCTTTGGGTCATTCTCCATCATGTTGTCCATAACCAAGATCCAAATACCTAGGCCTTTCCTCAACAACAATTGGCTCAACTATGCCTTGTGCATGTTTTGCTAACCCTTTACCTTCATATCCCATATTCATCAATAATTTAGACCCTATTCCTCTAGTGTGTCTTTCAAAAGCGCCAAAACATTCATTTTGAGAGGAAATTGAAGATAAACTTGAATTGCATACCTCATTCTAATGCACAGACTTGTCTAGGGTTTCCTTGGCATCATGGAGTTGAATCTCCATCTCATGCATCTTTTTAAGAAGCTCTTTCTTCTCCTCCTTCATGGCCATCAACTCCTCTTAAAGTATAGTGTTCTCCTTTCTATCTTCATTCATTTCTTTCACCATATCTCTAATGATGATAATCTCTTGCAACATATATAAATCAAAGAGTCTTGCTAAGGAATATGGATTAGAAACATCACTTGTTGAACCTGCCATCACATAAACTTGTACACAGTTAAATTCTCTTTGCACAAATACAAAACCAATATCTAATTTTCTAGCTAACCTTGGAAAACCATGTCAGGGTTAAAATGAGCTAACAGTGCTCTGATACCAAATTTATTTGAATCTTGGGCAAGCTTGTTAATGCTATGCAAGCTCCCTCATCAGTATTAAAAATAAATGTGCTTAGGGTCATCTCAAATTAACCAAAATGTGAGGAATTATGTGTCAAGTGTTGAGTGTATTTCATGTGAAATTTATGAGGTTAATTAGTTGTTTAAAACACATATACAACAAGTAAAATTTAGAGAAGTAAAACACAGCAACTCATAACACAAATCTGATAAAGGAGTTCACCCCTCCTAGGCTACATCTCCTTGGACCTGCTTCAATGGCTAGGCCCTCTTTGGATTAATGGCCAATTCTCTGATTACATGCACTTGCAGTGATCCAATGGTTTTACAACCTGCTCCATTGAATTCGAAAGACCCAAAATCCCAAAAAATGACTATCCAAGCTCTGCAATTGGACTTCAGTTGATTTAGACTTGACCTCCTCTCCTGGTGGCCCTAGGCTTCCTTAAACTGCAATGTAGCAAAATCACATACACTAGTGTCTTTATGCCTCTGCAACCTATTCCATTATGTTCAGAGCATCCAAATAATCTAGGAAGGACTCATTTTCAACCAAAATTGGTTGAAAATTTAAGAAGTTATGGTCTCTTTAGTTTTCCCTAGGAAAAATCGACCAAATCTGGAGAAACTCCACTTAACCCCGCCAAATTTGGCACAATGTCGTATTTGTTGGACCTGAAAAAATTCTGCCTAGTTAATCCATGCTTTAATTAGGGATAAGAATGGTTAATTAAGACTAATATTTCTTAGCTCGTAGTGCTAACCTCTGGTTATGGGTTATGGTCAATGTGGAGAGGGTTGTGCCGCGGGGCTGGTCCTCTCTTTCTCTAACCGTAAAAGGTTAACACTTTAATTACAAACTGTGTCCATAGTTGGTTAAGAAACATGTTGTGGTATAGTAGTAAGGTGTGTGGTTTGTGTGGGAGAGGTTACAGGTTGGACTCTGGCCTCCCCACTATAATTTTACATGACCTTTGAGAGGGCATGTGGTGGCCTCCGGGCTTTCCACGTGTTAGCCTCTCATTAGTCATCCCAAAATACTCTAGACCAATAATATGTTGACATTTGTCAAATTATGATTAAGCCACCTATGGGAATATTCCAAGAATATTCTAAGGAATATTCCTTGGAATATTCTTTTTGTTGACTAGGTTGTACAAATTCCTAGTTAGCATCCTAATGAGCCTATACCTAAAATTTGCTTGTTTGTAAAAACGGATAGAAGGCTATATCTTTCTCATACGAGCTCTGTTTTGAGTGAAACAAGTTGCGTTAGGATCATATGGTGGAGATGGATGCGGTCATTTAGGTTTTGATCAATTCCTAGCACTTTGATTTTTGAGCAAATTTTTGCCCCTAATCCAAATTTCAATCATCCACCTACACCATGAAGAATTTTCTTGTCTCCTAGCCTCTCAGGCTTTACCATAATCCACACTAGATCACTAGGCCCTAAATGATACCCACTCTGCGGTCTTTACCACATATCCCAACTTGGGATTACTAGGCCCAACAGAGAGCAATTCACATATTGTCTTTACCGTATATCTTGCCATTCACTAGAAAGGATTCCTAAGACCTGAGGCAAAAAAATACATGGCTTTACAGAATCCCATAGTCTTTTTCAAGGGTTACTAGGCCATGTGTTTTATCATTTAGAGATCCACCTCACTTAGCTTTGAATCCATCCAGCAATCCAGCTCAAGCAAAAAATGAGAACCCCATCACATCATGGCTATCCGGAAATGGAAATGCTAGGATGAAAACACTACCACACCTAGAAAAACCCATTCCATAACATCAAAAGAACTACATGAAATTCCATGCATGCCAATTCTAGCAAGGAAAATACACACACAAATCAGTAACCACAAAGAATATTGTTATAGCTTCTTGATCTTTCTCTTCCTTTCTTTCTCCTTCCTTCCTCTTTCCTTGTTTTCCTTTCTTGATCCAATGCCAAAGTGCTCCAAGAAAACTCTAAGTGTTCAAGACTGAGAGAGAGAGAGCTCCAAAATTGAACTAACAAAAGGTACCAATTGATCCTTAGAAGCCTTTTTATTCAATTAGGCCTCTATTTTCTTCATTTTCCATTATTTTCCTTCAATTTCCTCCTTGCATGCAACCTATTACCTTTACCCTTCCTTTTTTCCTAATTTCCATTATTTTTATAAATAAATGTGCCAAAAATGCCATTTTTCCTTTCCAAAGCTTTAGCCATTGCCTTTTCCAATTTCCTTAGCCATAATAAACCAAATGAACACCCACACTAGGATGTCTTTCCCAGCATTTAGCTTGGAATAAGTGTCCCATAAACCATGGTTATTATTTTTCCTTTATTAACTTTTATTACATGAAATTTTCACCAGGGTTGTTACAGAACCCTCCCCCTTGGGGGACACTTTCCTCAGTGTTCAACCACACTTATACCTCAACAAAAACACTGAAACAAAAACATACTTCCCATGGAAATTTATAACATAGCTCGATCCAATATTTACAATGATCACCCTGTTGAAAAAAAACCCAACATGAAAACTATAATGACATGACACCCATATTTCTTATTGGAGCTTTATAACATATCTCATGGCGATATTTACATCCATATACATATGTACATATATCAAAACATCATAAAACATGTACAAAAACATATACCAAAACTGCTTTGCCTCAACCGGAAAACAATGAAGGATAGATATCCTGCATCTAATTTTCCATCTCCCATGTAGCTTCATCGGGCCCAAAGTGATTCCACTGCACTTTAACCTACTCAATTTCTTGGTTCCAGAGCACAAGCACATATTTCTACAATATACGTTGAGGCTCTGACTAGAATTCTCCATCTGGTTCCACTTGCAATACAAACCAGTGAATCACATGATCAACATCTTTAACATACTTTTTAAGAAATGACATGTGAAAAACATCATGTACATTAACTGTTAGAGGCAATGCAAGTTCATAGGCTGCTAGCTAAATCCTCTCACTAATACTAAAGGGTACATAAAACCGTTGTGCCAGCTTGGGACATGATCCAATTCATAAGGATATCTTCTTTGGTTTGATGCGAAAATAGATCTATTCCCCAACCTAGAACTCCTTGAACAACCAATTTCGATTTTCATAGCTCTTCTACCTCCTGTGTTGCCTTTACATTTTTCTTTATAACCTACATTTCCTATTCCATGTCCGCCAACATCTCCGGTCCAATAAAAATCATGTTAACTTGATCACTCCAAGTGATGGGAGTATTACAACTTTTCCCATACAATGCCTCAAACAGACTCATCTTCAAAGATTCCTGATACCCATTGTTGTAAGAAAACTCTACCATTGGAAGATACTCTTCCTACTTTCGTTGTTGATGCATCACATACATCCTCAACATGTCCTCCAATATTATTTTGACCCTCTCATTTTGTCCATCTGTCTATGGATAATAAGTTGTACAGAAGGCCAACTTTATGCCCAAACCTACAAACAACTCCTTCCAAAAATGGGAAGTGAACTTTTCATTCATATCTGAGACAATCTTCTTTGGAACACCATGCAATCTGACCACATCTCTAATGAATACCTATGCTACATCGCTAGTTGAGAATGTAGATTTTACTTGAATGAAGTGTGCAACCTTTGTCAACCTGTTCACAACAACCATGATGGAATCATGTTGCCTCACTATCCTCAAAAAACTTATGATAAAGTCCATGGAAATGACCTCTCATTTCCATTATGGAATCACAATCAGATGTAGCAGTCCACCTGGATGCTTACGCTCTGCCTTCACAAGCTGACAATTGAAACACTTAGCCACAAGGTCTGCTACATCCTTCTTCAGATTGGACCAATAATAAAATTTCTTCATTGTGGTCAAAGTCTTCTGGTAGCGTGGGTGACCTGAATATGGTTTTGTGTTAAACTCCCTCAAGATCACCTTCTTGCGCTCACTATTGTCTAGTACATATATCTTGTCCCTAAATCTAACCAATCCATCTATTGTGAGGCGATAGTCCACGTATTTTGTACTTGCATCTATACTTGTGCCTGTACCACCACTTTTACTTGTACCACCACATGTACCTATGCCTGTACTTTGGTACAACCTATACACAATCTCCATATACTTGACATCTTTTTGTCCTACCTACAAGATCCTATCCTGTAATTATGTCCCATAGGTGATCATAGCTACTAAGTGATTTACCTATACCTGCCTTTTAAGTGTATCTTCCACCTTGTTCTCCTTTCATTTGATGTACCTGATATCAAATTCAAACTCACTGATCATGGCCAATGTGATCGCTCATCAATACAAACCTCCTGCCAAGAAGATAATGCATCCAAATCCTAAATGCATGTATGATCACTGCTAACTCAAGATCATGTGTCGGGTAGTTATGTTCATGCTCATTTAGTTTTCATTACTCATAGCATACCACCTATCCTTTCTGCATAAGGAATATAGCAAGCCCTCTTTTGCAAGCATTTGTACATACTACAAATTCTTTGTCCAGATTTGCAATTTGTAGTACTAGTGCACATGTCAACAACTGCTTAAGCTACTCAAAACTGGCCTCACACTCCTCTATCCATTCAAACTTCTTACCTTTCCTCTGCAATGATGTAATAGGATAAGAAATTTGTGATAATTTCCTCATGAATCTCCTGTAATAACTTGCCAATCCCATGAAATATCTCACCTCATCTACATTCTTGGGAGCTACCCACTCCATGATGGCCCTTATCTTTTCTAGATCCACTGCTATAACCTCCTTAGAAACAACATGTCCCAAGTAGTGTATCACAATCTGAAAGAAACTACACTTGCTGAGCTTATCATACAACTGATGCTTTGTCAACAACCTCAACGCTGCTACTAAATGCTTGGAATGCTCTTCCTTATTTTTAGAATATAAAAGTATGTTATCAATGAAAAAAATAACAAAGTTATCCAAATAAGAATGCAACACACTATTCATCAATTACATAAATGTAGCTGGAGAATTAGTAAAACTGAATGGAACTACAACAAACTCATAATTCCCATACCTAGTTCGAAAAGTTATCTTATAAATTTCCTCGTTTTTGATGCGTACTTGGTGGTATCCTGATCTCAAATCAATCTTTGGGAGCACTACTTCTCCCTTCACCTGATCAAACAAGTCATCAATCCTTGATAACAGATACCTGTTCTTGATATTCACTTCTTCAATTGCCTATAGTCAATGCATAATAAGAGAGTACCGTCCTTCTTCTTTACAAACTATACCGGTGTGCCCTAAGGTGATACACTTGGCCTAATGTATCCCTTGTCCAACATTTCCTTCAACTACAACTTCAACTCTACCAACTAAAGTGTAATCATCCTGTAAGGTGCTTTTGATGTTGGAACTACCCCTGGCAGTAACTTAATAGAAAAGTCTACTTCCTTGTGAGGTGGAAACTATGAAATCTCTTCGAGAAACACATCCTGAAACTATTATAGAATCGGTTAACTACTCAAAACATCTATATCCTCAACTTCATTACCTTTTTCACTAGAAATGTTCACTATGAATAACATACACCCTTTTCTACAACTACGTTTTTCCTGCATAGTTGTCACCATTGTAACTGATGTGGCTTTCTTCTTACCTTGCAAAACTCTTGGCTCCCCATTTTCATCCACACACTCAATGGATTTGTCATGATAATCCACCTTGTTCCTATGAAGGTACAACCAATCCATGCCCAACGACATATTGTATGATCCCAATGGTAATACATTCAAATGTGCTATAGTAGGAATACCATTCAAATCAAATGCACAAGCTACTACCTAATGGTAAAATCATTTCTTTGTACCTGTAGCCAACTACACTAACCAAGATTTTGCATGCAATTCCTTACTCAAACCACACTTATCCACCAAGTCAAGACTAACATGGCTATAATTATATCCAGGGTCAATCAAAATAGAAATAACTTAATAAAAAAGATTAATATCCATCTTAATGATAGATGCATGATGATCTACTTGTTTGTTATCCAATGCTACATAAATACGAGGAAGGCTTTGACCAACATCCCCAATAGTCCGTGCCTCATGTGCACTATATATATGAGGCCTACCACCCTGGTCTTGTGGGAAATTTCTCTTAAGGTTCTCCTTATCGCATTTCCAACACTCCAACCATCTAGTACCATCACCTCTATGATGTTGCTCCGATCCATGTCCCTGTCTAGCTACATTGAACTTCTTTTGTGTTCTGAGGACTTATTCTTTTCAGCTACCATTTACATTTACCTTTGTCTTTCCCTTTCCATCCTTACAGAGATTCATTCTTATGCTTTGACTATTCATAGCAATTCTTCAATTTCCCAATAACTTCCTCATGTGATTGAGGCTCATCATAATCAATCCGATCTCTACATGCTAATGGAAAACCACTAACAAACCACTGAAATTTAGCCTTCTCATTTTTAAGATATGATACGTACCTCAATAGCTCTAGGAACTTAGTCATGTACTCTTCATCTGTCATTGATCCCATATTTAGCTCATTATATTCTTTGGTGTTATTTTCATAGTACCTTTTTAACAAGTATTTCTTCCTGAAAAGCCTCTTGAACTCAAGCCAAGTCAAGTCATATGTCTTAATGTCTCTAACCCACTTCACATCTTCCCACCAATTTTTTTCTTTACCTCTCAGGATGAAGATAACTATTCTTCCCTTCATATTATTTGTGTACTCATACAACTCAAATAAATTCTTCATCCCAAGTATCCAAGCCTCTGCATATTTCAGCTTCTTAACATATCCATCAAAAGTAGGTGGTTTTGCTTTCTTAAACTCATCTAGATTGTATCCTCTACCACTCCTCATGTAAGGATGATAACGATGAATATCATCGTGCCTATTAGAACCAGAACTAGAATAATATTTTTATCCATCACCTCTCCTATCTAAAGTATCCAACAATCTTCCATCTCTAACTGTGTCATCTCTGTCTAGCCTATGAGCACCATGAGACATACCACCATATCCCCCATTAGTTTTTTCCTCCTACCCACGTCTGATTTGAAGTGGCCCTCGTCGCTAAAATTATGACAAACTTTGAACGAGTATAGCATTAACCTCCACTTGTGTCTCTTGTGCCTACATGATTTTGTCATTGTCCACCTTAGAACTCCTTATTTATTCATTCAAGCTTCTCAATGTGTCTGCCAAATCAGAAGAGTGCCCAACACCACACTGCTCATCTGATTCAAAGGGAGAGTCTTTGTAGTCTACCATCTTGCTAGTCATTTTATCTCTTTCCTGCAAGGCATACAATGTCAGCTAAACCAAATCACAAAAAAATCAACATACCTTAGAAAAATTTGGGGAGGACACCTTGTCTACAATATCAACAAATCAGCATAATACATGTATAACATAATCATAACAACATATATACATATAATACATAAGAATATAACCATGTAACCATTAGTCTAGCTAGAGTCCAGCCATCAATGCATGACCATATCCACTATACATACCATGACCTCATGCCTGATGACACAACCATACCAATATACACTAACAATACACAAGCATAAAAAATATGTATCAAATCGTACACTCATGATGACAAACTTTACAACAACAGCATTCTATTTTACATGGAGACACCACTACAACCATGACTAACACCATGCATATGCAACAAGCATATAGACCACAAGATGATTAACACACATGCAAACGACATGAGTGCACAACCAACACACCACCCATCTAGTATAAGGGGTGAACCATGCTCTGATACTACTCTGTGCCACCCTCCTCCCACATCTACCCAAGTAACTAGCAACCGAGGTAAACATGTAACGAGAGGCTACTATGGTTGAATTCAACCTCCTAGGTGACCTTAAGGAAATGGAATCAATAGAAACACATGATATAGACTATCCACATCATCAACAAGACTCCTAGAATCATCCCAACCTTTATGGTAACAAACCCCTAGGTCCCATTGAGGTTTTATACCACTTGACCTATGGATGCTCCCATGCTATGGGCCTGAAAACGTCCAGGAGGCTTTGGATGCTCTCAAGATAAGGCTTGCCATGATAGGAATTTCATCAAACATTTCACGAATATGTAATCTACATGTGTAAACAACATATTTAAGCATACAAATCTCATACTTATCTAAGAATCACTAGGAAGCATTGTTCCCTTATATCATTTGCGCATTATCATCTATTAGTTCATAGATACATTGTTCATTCATTTATAGGTAAAAGCATGATGAGAGCCATACATAGCCACTGTCATAAAACATAGACATAGCCAGCATAATAGCAACATAAATACCAAGGAGATCACATCCATATGATCCACAAATAAACCAATATAATACTCATAGAAATACAACGATAAATAACCTCATATTGATGATGCAAATCCAAACCCAGGATGGGACTACCACATTCCACTCGACCATAGAATGGATGAGAAAAAGCTCTCTTTAGCCATTCACCCTCGTTCCATATTTCAAACATGAATGTGGGACTCAAACCAAAATAACCAACCAAGGCATCTAGAGGCTAAACCACCTCACCCTCATCAATAGAAACACGGCCTTACCGTAATCCATCCCAGATAACAAGACCACTACAATGAACATGTAATAATAGGCTTTAACATGATCCCCACAAGATCACTAGGCCAAACAAGTATGGATGCTACCAAATTTATCCACCTACACTGTGAGAAATTTTCTTGTCTTATACTCTCTCAGGCTTTACCTAAGTCTTCACTAGATCACTAGGCCCTAAAACGAGACCCACTCTCCAAGCCTTACCACATATCCTAACCTGGGATTACTAGTCCCAACAGAGAGTAATCCACCTCTTGGATTTAATGTATGTCTTCCATTCATAGACAAGGATTCCTAGGCCCACCAAGGTAACGCAAAATTTGGCTTTTCCACAACCCACAATTTGGTTCAGTGGTTACTAGGCCATGTGTTCTATGATTCAGAGATCCACCTCACTCAGCTTAAAATCCATCTAGAAATCTAGCTCACCCAAAACATGAGAACCCCATCACATGATGGCTATCTGGAAATGGAAAGGCTAGGCTAAAGAGATTATCACACCTAGTAAAACCCATGCCATAATAGTGAAATAACCATATGTAATGCCATGCATGCAAAATCTAGCAAGGAAAATACACATGCAAATTGATACCTACAAATAATATTGTTGTAGTTGCTTGATCTTGCTCTTCCTTGCTTTCTCCTTCCTTCCTCTTGCCTTCTTTTCTTTTTTTGATCCAATGCCAAAGTGTGTTAGGATATTCTGACACATAGGAAATAGTTAAGTATAACTTGGTCTAGTGTTGAGTTAGGTAAAATGTGTTTCTTTACTATGTACTTTTGTAACTTACAATCTGATGGTCACGATATGTTCTAGACATGAAGTGATCTGACAGTTCATTCTCTCCTCAGTGTTACCAACACTTGATCCATGGCTTAACACCCGATTGGTCCATGATATCTATTTAAAGAGCATGGAGGGTCATTTGTAGGTTAACCGTTCATGAGAGAAGCTTATTTAAATTTTCATTCTTTTATTAATAAATTGCCTGAAGTGACCACGTTGGCTCAAGCCGTGGACTGTTTCCCTCTTTGAGGGTTTTAACCACATCAAAAATACTGGTGTATTGATCTGTGATCTGTTTGTGAGTGGTGTCCTTTGGTGTTCTATCTAAGGAGCTTACACTATAAATTCTTACATGGTATCAAAGCTATTTGAGGGCCACATCCGTTGGTGATCCAAATCTGAAGTCGGTAGAACTGCATCTGACTGTTGTTTCCTAGATCTACTATTATTGACTGCTTTCAGGCCAAGAGGACTGATCTATTGTATTAGGAGCATCTGCTCTAGTGAGAAACCCCTTTCGTTTTACGTGAAAAGGTTTCAGGTAGACCTAGCTACGTCATTTTTAAGATCTGGAGGTATACAATGTTTATTTGTAGTTTTTAGTTATTTTGTCTTTGTTTATTCGGTTTAGTTAGCTCTTTACTTTTTTTATTACTGGATCTATACCTTTCATTTCTGTTTATGCTCTTTCCCCTGTGACTTTGTACGATCTGGGCAAATCAAAAATAGAAAGGAAGGATTTTTCTCATGCGTATGCTCTTTTCCACCACGCTTTAGTGTGATCTCAGAAAATCAGAAACATTTAGGAAAATATTTAGTTATCAGGTAAAGATAACTTCAAGCTGTAAGGTTTGTTTTTTTTTTTATGTTCATGTTGGGTTTTGTGTTTTTTTTTTTTTTGTAGGTAAAAAAAGAGCTTTCTCATGTAAGCATGTACCCCAAAGCTTTAGTGACAAAAAAAATAAATTAAAAAAAACCCCTTCCTCTTTTCCAAAAATTACTAACCTTTTAATCTAGCTCACTTGGTTCAAAGCTACTTTATGGGAGTAGAGGTCTTGAGTTAAAGTCTTTCTTTTTGTTGAGCTAATTAGATTAAGTTTGGAAAGGGGACAGATTTTTTTTTTAAATATAACATTATCATTCATTTCTGCACATTCTCGCACTTCGTTGACATCTTCAACAACGTTTCTTCAAAAAGCCATAACTTCTTCATCCGAAAGCTGTTTTCAGAGCAGTTTTTTTTTTTAATCAGCCTAATTTTATGAGATCTTTCCATTGGAACACTTAGTTTTAGCATCTATAGCTTCAGTTTCTGTTAAAATGGAAAGTTCATGCCAAGTTATTCTTGACAACACCAACTACTTCCAATGGTGGTCCTACATTGTGGATTTACTTAGAAGTAAAGGTCTTTACAGAATAGCCTCAGTCCAAGAAACCAAACTAAAAGATGAAGATAAGGTAGCCAAATGGGAAAATAGGCAAGATGAAGCCCGTGGGTTGAAAGGGATATCTATTTCTCCATACCTTAGATTCCATATTGCAGAACTTGATACTCCTAATGAAGCAATGAAACAGATCACTAAAGCTTTTGGAATTAAAAATGAACTTAGAGCCCATGAACTCGAAAATGAGTTGCTTACATTGGACCCCAATAATATTTCTTCCATTAAAGATTTTTTGTCCAAGTTCAAGACCCTTAGACTTCTCTTGGAAGGTGTTAAGGTTAAGAGAGAAGATGGTACCCTTATCTATTCCATTCTTACTAAGTTGGGACCAGCCTACTCTGTGTTTGTTTCCACCTTCCATTCTACAAGAGAAGCCTTCATTTCTCAAGGACAAGACTACAAGTCCCCTTCCTCTGATGCCTTTTGTGATTCTTTAATAAGAGAACAAGAAAAACTCTTACATATTGGTCTTCTTAATCTTGGAAACTCTTCTAAGAAAGCCTTAGCCGCTTAGCAGCAACCAAATTCAAATAATCCTAAGAAGCTGTATCCTAAAAAGAATGGTCCTAAACCAAACAAGTGTCCTAAACAATTTTAGTCTCAAAATGAAAAATCATTTCAAGAAAATGATAAGGCAAATAAAAACAAAGGGAAGAAGACTAGTAGACATTGCCACTTTTGTAATCGAGATGGCCACTTAGAATCCAAATGCTTTAAGAAGATAGAAGCCTTGTAAGTAGCAATGAAGAAGCATAAAATCCATTTGCAGCACTCTTCAACTTCAACTTCATCTTTAGGAATAACACTTTCTGCATGTGGTTGTCAAGCATCTCGGTCTGACTATGCACTAAATGTATCTTCTTATTCTCATTCTCATGAGTGGCTCATTGATTCGAGAGCTTCTTATCACATGGCCAAAAACAAAGCCATGTTTTCTTCTTTAAATGATTGTAACACCAAAAATATATATGTTGGTGATGATAGATCTCTTAGTGTTGTAGCGACTAGAACTGTCCATATAGACAATGGTTAATTTAATGATGTATTATGTGTTCCAACCTTATCCTGCAACCTTCTATCTGTATATCAGATAACTCATTCAGGTGAAGATAAAATCATTGAATTTTCATCTCATGATGTTGTAATAAAGGACCTAAGAGATCCTAGACAGATTTTAGCTATTGGAATTGCTGATTATTCTAAAAGGTTGTATAAGTTTAACAACTTTGAGTCATCAAATCTTCCCTTGGTATTTGTTGCTTATAATGGTGAAGTGAGCAAACTTTTGCATGAGCGATTTGGTCACTTAAACTATCGCTCCCTTCAGAATCTATGTAAAGAAAATATGGTGATAGGTCTTTCCATTGTATCTTGCAGAGATGGTGTTTGTTCCGGATGTGTACTTGGAAAACATCATCGGGATAGTTTTGAAAAACGTGCGTCTTGGCACGCCTCAGCCCCTTTACAACTTGTGCATAGTGATTTATGTGGTCCACTTCCAATTGTTTTGTTCTCTGGCTACAAGTATTTCTTAACTTTCATTGATGATTTATCCAGACGCACTTGGGTATACTTCTTAAAACTCAAGAGTGAAGTATTTAACATGTTCTTGGCCTTTAAGACCTTTGTTGAAAAACAATCTAGACATCAAATTCTTAAGCTAAGATCTGATAATAGTAGAGATATGTTAACAACAAATTCATCAACTTTTGCACTGAGAATGGAATTCAAATGCAACATACTGTTCCATATACTCCACAACAAAATGGTGTAGTTGCAAGGAAGAATCACACCTTAAAGGAAATGGCTAATTGTATGCTTCAATCTAAAGGACTGTCTTAGCTTTTGGGCAAAAGCAATTAACTGTGCAAATTATATAGTAAATCACACTCCTACTAAGGTTTTAAAGAACATCACACTAGAAGAAGCATGGAGTTCAATTAAACCAGATGTAAGTCACTTTCATGTTTTTGGAAGTGAAGTATGGGCCCATATTCTAGATGATAAACATAAAGATTTAGAACCTAAGAGTGAAAAATGTATTTTTGTTGGATATTATGAAGATGTCAAAGGATATAGACTTATTCCACTTAAGTCCAAAAATGTTATCAATAGAAGAGATGTAATTTTTTTTTTAAATATATTGGCCTATGAGCCTAGTGCAGCAGATGCGCCACCTCTCTCTATCCCTTCTACTTTTGAAAATATTTCTTCTTTGGATGATGATAGCGAGGATGACAATCCTCCCCCACCTTCTCAGGGTCCTCCTTTAGCTCCTCAGCTTCCAAAATGGGTCTGTTCTACTCGGGATGTAGCAGGTGCTCTTGCTGGTGATCCTACAGATCAACATTGTACACATTCTCATTTCAATAGAGCCTCTTCTTTACTAGCTTAAGCTTCAACGAATTATGATCCTGACACCTTTACAGAAGCTTCAGGCCATCTAGATTGGGATGCAGCTATTAATGAAGAATATCGTTCATTATTGGCAAATGATACATGGGATCTTGTTCCTCTTCCAAAGGGATGGAAACTTGTTAGATGCAAAAGGGTTTATAGAACCAAGTATGGCCCAGATGGAAAATTTGATAAACATAAAGCTCGTCTTGTTGCTAAGGATTTTTCACAAGTTGAAGGCATTGACTATACTGAAACCTTCTCCCCTATTTCCAAAATGAACTCTATCTGCCTTGTTTCCCTTGCTGCCTCTTTCAAATGGGAAGTCCATCAGATGGATGTTAAGTTTGCCTTCTTGCATGGAGACTTGCATGAAGAAATCTATATGGAACAACCTACTGCCTTTATACAAACAAACTCCAACCTTGTATGTCGGCTTAAGAAATCCCTTTATGGTCTTAAGCAAGACCCTCGAGCTTGGTATGCCAAAATGGATAGCTTTCTTTTAGAAACTGGTAGTGATCCCAACCTTATAAAACATGTAAAGTCCAACCTTAAAAGGAAGATTGAAATGACGGAATTTGGACACTTGCATTATTTTCTTGTTCTTCAAGTCTTGCAATCCAAGGAAGATATTTCCCTTTCCCTGTCCAAGTATGCCTATCATCTTCTACACCATTTTCACATGCAAGACTCTAAGCCAGCCCCTTCTCCCTTTCAATCTGGAGCCAAAATTTTAGTCTTCCCCTGAAGTTGATGCTACCTTATACCATCAACTTGTAGGAAATATTTTGTATCTGATCCATACTCGTCTTGGCCTTTCCTTTGTTATTGGCCTTATTGCTCAGTTTATGAAAAACCCACATGAAATTCATTGGAAAGAAGCTAAAATAATACTTCATTATGTTCAAGGTATAGTTCAGTTTGGGATTCATTATAGTGCAAAAGCATCTCCTCCATTGGTTGGCTTCACTGATTCTGATTGGGCTGGTGACCCCGATGATCGGAAGTCTACTGCAGGTTATGTGTTCACTCTTAGTTCAGGACCTATTACATGGGCTTGCAAGAAACAAAGTGCCATTTCTCTTTCTTTAGTAGAAGCAAAATATCTTGGTGCTATAGAAGCTTCTAAGTAGGCCTTGTGGCTTCATCGGATCTTGTCAGAGTTTGGATTTCAACAACAACATCCAACTACACTTTGGTGTGATAATCAAAGTGCCATTCAACTATGCAAAGATCTAGTCCAACTTCAGTGTAGCAAACACATTGAACTGCACATGAAATTCATCAGAAAGCTCATTCATGAACATGTTCTTGAAGTGCAATATTGTTCAACAGATGATCAAGTTGCAGACATCTTTACAAAGGCTCTCACAGAGGTGAATTTAACTAAACTTCAATTTATGCTTGGAGTTCAGGGAGTTGTCACTAGGGGGGATAGGCTCTAGTTCCTCCTTCCTTCTCCTATTATGTCATATTTTTACATCCTTCAATCCTATCCCAAGTTTTTCTTAAGGGGGAACGTTAGTATATTCCGACACATAGGAAATAGTGAAGTGTAACTTGGTCTAGTGTAGAGTTAGGTAAAGTGTGTTTCTTTACTATGTACTTTTGTAACTTACAATCCAATGGTCATGATATGTTCTAGACATGTAGTGATCTGACGGTTCATTCTCTCCTCGGTATTACCGACACTTGATTCATGGCTTAACACCCGATTGGCCCATGATCTCTATTTAAAGAGAATGGAGGGTCATTTGTAGGTTAACCATTCATGAGAGAAGCTTATGTAAATTTTCATTATTTTATTAATAAATTGCCTGAAGTGGCCGTGTTGGCTTAGGCCATGGACTATTTCCTTCTTTGAGGGTTTTAACCATGTCAACAATACTGGTGTATTAATCTGTGATATGTTTGTGAACGGTGTCCTTTGGTGTTCTGTCTGAGGAACTTACCCTATAAATTCCTACAAAGTGCTCCATGAAAACTCTAAGTGTTGAAGAGTGAGAGAGAGAGAGATAATAATGAGAGAGAACCAAAATTAAGCTGACAAAAGGTATGAAATGATCCTCAAAATCCTTTTTATTAAATTAGGCCTCTATTTTCTTCATTTTCCATTATTTCACTTCAATTGCCTCTTCACATGCAACCTGTGACCTTTCCCCTTCCTTTTCTCCTAATTTCCATTATTTTCATAAATAAATGTGCCAAAAATGCCATTTTTCCTTTCCAAATCCTTAGCCATTTCCTTTGCCAATTTCCTTAGCCATAATATGTTGAAGGAAATGTAACTAGGTTCAGTATACATAAATGTACTTGTGATATTTGTACTTATTCAAGAAAAGAAATATTATTTTTATAATATATATCAATGAGTTTCTTGCTAATTAAAATAGGTCTAGCACATGTTAAGTGCTATAGGTGAGTCAAATAGTCAAAAGGAAATGTGGAAGGCCTTAAGGGCATGTTAGACCATGTATGATTATGTATTAGGGTCAAGAGAATACATCCAAGCAAATTCAAGTCTCCTCCGATGAAAATTCACCATCAAAGAAGCTCCTTCAAGCATGTTACACCACCAAACAAGCCATCCGAGGCAAGAACAACGAGTCAACCTTCAAAATGTCCTCAATTCAACCTTTGAGTCAGCCTAAAAGGAGGGAATGTCCTATATATATATATATATATATATATATAGGTTGTCCACTCCACCAAAACGAACTCACTTACCTTTGAAATCAGTGCATCAAATAAGCAAGTAAAGGGTGAAAAAGAGATGAGGAAAGGTACCTCTAGTGCAGCATTGAAGGAAGGAGGAACACCAAATCTTAAACGACTGTTTCTAGGGAAACATATAGTCACACATGCAAGGACAAGGAAGGTTGCTTGCAGTCATAATAGAAGAAACCCATAGTTGGCATATCTCTCTAATTTAGCTAGGAAACTAGACCTATAAGGTCTGCCAATCAAGTGAAGGATAAGGACACTCAAGGAAAGGAAGAAAAGAGCTTACCATATCAAGGAAATCACCTCACGTGCCGAAATCTAGGGTTGTAGGATAGTCATATCAAGTCTACACCTAAACCTTGAAGAAAGAGGTCATTTGGTCAAGTAGAAAGGGATCATCACAAGGAAAGGAACTTATCAAAAGGTGTCTCTATTGGGATCACGATTGCCGTTACACCAAAACCCGTAGGTTGTTAGTAAACAGATGCATCGCCAGAGTTAACAGATCCTCGAGTGGCGGTTAGTCCATGTCACGAAACACACGGGGAGTGCTGGATTATCCAATGCCCAACAATATCCCCCAGCACGAGTTGGGTGTGATTCAAACTCGAGACCTTTGGCTCTGATACCACTTGTTGGGATCATGATTGCCATTACACCAAAACCCGCAGGTTGTTAGTAAACAGACGCATCGCCAGAGTTAACAGATCCTCGAGCGGCGGTTAGTCCATGTCACGAAACACATGGGGAGCGCTGGATTATCCGATGCCCAAGATCGACATCCTCTTTCGGAATGGTCTTGGTTCAAACTCATGATGACCAGAGTGAACATGTGATCTATTATCTATCCAAAGGCCTAGCTGGGCCTGAACTCAGATAGTCACATGTGGAAAAGCTGTCATTGGCAGTTGTTTTTGCTATCAACTGATTCCGACACTACGTCCTGTTGTGAGAGACTATTTTCATCGCCTTGGAGAATCCCATGAGACATATTTTGTCTCATCAAGTAATTGGAGGAAAATATTCAAAATGGATAGTGATCCTCCAACAATTTGATTTGGCTTTCATAGTTTCCAAGGCAAAGAACTCCTTAGTCTTTGTCAAACTTTTGCCGGAACTTCCCATCGTCGATCCTAACAAGACAACCCACAATCCTCTTCTAGATGAAGCTGTCTATCTTATCGACACCACTGACCCTTGGTACATTGACATTCTTATCTACCTCCAAACTCTCGACACATGACCATCGTCGCATCCGCCGCCAAGCGTGACACTATCTAGTGATTAACGATACATTATATCATCGCGGTACAGATACAGTTCTTCGACATTGGCTTACTCATGAAGAGGCTGAACATGTTTTAAATGACTTCCATGTTGGGCATGTAGTGGTCATCTTTCTGGCATATCTACTGCACATAAAATCTTATGCGTAGGCTATTACTGGCCGACCTTGTTCAAATATTATGTCAAGGCCATACAACAATGCCATCCTTGTCAAGTGTTCACAAAGAAAATGCACACTCCTATGGCCCTACTGCACCCAGTTATCTCCTTCAGTCTGTTTTCCAAATGGGGGATACACTTTGTAACTTGCAATCCCATTTCCTCTGTTGGACACAACTATATCATAGTAGTTGTGGACTATTTCATGAAATGGGCTGAAGCCCTTCCCACCTATAGAGCTGATGGAGAAACCGTGGCACTATTCCTGTTCAATAAGGTTATCTGTCATTTTGGTGTACCCCGCACAATTTTTACAGACCATGGATCTCATTTCCAAAACCATATGATGTCTGATTTAACATCGCTGCTTGGTTTTTGTCAGGATCAATCATCCTCCTACTACCCCCAAGCTAATGGTTAAGTAGAAGTCATCAATGGTGTCTTAAAAACCATGATCCATAGGTTGGTAGGAAATCATAAAACCAATTGGCACCAAATGTTATATTCGACGCTATGGGCATACCGAACTTCAGTAAAACTGCCATAGGATTTACACCTTTCCAACTCACTTACGGTCTGGAAGCAGTTTTACCAATCGAGTATCAGATCCCTTCCCTGCAAATAGTCATTGAACTCTTGCTCAGCACTACTGTCAAAGAAAAATGCTTACTATACCTCAATCAACTGGACGAAACCTGTCAAGATGACGAATTGGCACTTGAGGCTCACAAGCGCCGGGTAAAAACCCAATATGACAAAATGGTCAAGCCTTGCTCTTACGAAGAGGGAGATCTTGTTTTGCTCCATGATAAAAAACATGACCTCTTAGGGGCAGGAACACTTCAACCCTTATGACTAGGTCCCTATGTCATCAAGAAAGTCCTCTCAAAAGGGGCATATGAACTTCAGGACTGGGAAGGAGTCCCACTCGTCGAGCCTAGAAATGGGCTCTATCTAAAAAAATATTATGCCTAGTATTACACTCGGCATGTGTTTTGTAATTTTATGTATTCATTAATTTTTCTTCCCTTTTTGGTGTGATTGGATTGTTTTGATATTTGTTGGATTATTTGTCTCATACATCCTTCTCACAATGCAGATGTCTTCGTTACCCTTAGGATACGTAAGATACATGGATGGTGTCAGTCGTCACACACGACACATCGCATTAGCTGCTTGGGTCATCTACACACCTGAGTCGAAACTATTTTGTTCCAGAGGAGTCTTTCTTGGTACTACCACCAACAATATTTCTAAGTACATCTATGTAATTTCACTTCTCACGGAAGCATCATCAAGGAACATCTCCAAACTGGTGGTCAGGTTAGACTCCCAACTACTTGTTATAAAATTGACAAATTGTTATCACATTCGTAATCCAACCTTGTAACGTCATTATTTAAGGGTACGACTCCTGGAATGTCAATTTGAAATAATCACATATGAACACTTTCCTAGAGAATTTAATATGGTTGTTGATTCATTAGCTAACTATGTATTAGATTGGCATCTGTCTCATTCACTATATAAGCATGCATGAAAAGTAAAAATTTAATGAGTTAAAAATTTTACAAAAACATTTAATAAACATTTACACCATCAAAATACCAAAATGTCTCTCTCTCTCTCTCTCTCTCTCTCTCTATATATATATATATATATTATATATATATATATAATATAATATATAATATATATATAATATATATATATCTATATATATAATATATATATAATATATATACTATATATATATATATATATATATATAGATATAATATATGAGAGAGAGAGAGAGAGAGAGAGAGAGAGAGATCAAATTCTAGTCTTTTACATCGAAATATTCCAAAAATTGGATGTTTTAAGTACAAAATGGCTACTAAGCCCAACTACAAACACCCATTGGCTATGCCAAAACACCTGATAAAAAGAGCCTGCTACTCCTGAAATGCTAAAACCACTTTAGTTATCCTCCGAAGAGGAACTAGAAACCGCTCAGGTACACTGACTGTGTGCCTCTGCATATGAGCGGGAATCTCCCTCATAGGAAGGGGGGGTGACACCCATGCTCAAGCCCTCCAGGTTCCTCAAAACCTCACGAGGACTATCGGAATCACCCCCCCTGTAGGTAGTTGGTCTCCTCATTGCATATGGCGGTGTTCTCCTGCAAGTCATAATGGCACCACATCTGTGTTCAACATAAAGCTTCATGTTAGTACTTATTTTGCCTATAAAAACATTACATAAACATTCAAAAGCTAAAAAATACTTGAGCTACTTTCAAAAATAATTCTCACCTTGAGGACCCAGTTGGTCCCGGGTGGCAACATCAAGTTAGGGTCATCGATGAAGTCCATGCCCTCATAAGCATAGTCATCAATCATCACAAATTCGCCACGAAGCCACTGGAAGAAATCTTCCTCGAAGAAATGTCGGATCGATTCTCCTCTTGTGCGAGGATTCGCTGATGACCATCGCCCCTATCTCGACTCCCTCAGATCAAAGGGACCTAAGCTCATCCTTGGGTGCATAACAGGTACCCTCTCAAGGAATGAATGAAACTATGAGAGTACCATACCCAAAATTGTGTTGGGTATGAGTCTTGCATGCCATTAACTCTGCCTTTAAGTGGCGAAGCACTGCTTCACACCGGTTGAACAACTATGGCTAGACACAGTTAACTGCAAGCAATAGTTGGGCCTTTGTTGCAACATGGGGACTCTTTGACCCCACCAACCACATAATCAACCATAAAATGGCCCTCATAGACCTGGTCCTTATCCCCTCTATGGGGACTCTGTTGCTGACAAGTCCACTCTTAGGGATGCAGTAGGAGTGCACTAGATCTAGGGTAGATCGTGGATTTGGCCTTCCCCTGGTGAGGTTTTCCTGTGCCCTGTAGCATGACAGACCAGTTAAAAAGTATATGTCATCACAATCAATAGCTAGCTCATGATCTGCAATCATGAACACTTGCTCGTGTTCATCCCTACACTGGATAATCCATCTCAATAAATCCTCCTGCCCTTTCATTAACTTTAGCTTTGCATAATTCAGT
Source organism: Pinus taeda (assembly GCA_000404065.3). Classification (NCBI taxonomy): domain Eukaryota; kingdom Viridiplantae; phylum Streptophyta; class Pinopsida; order Pinales; family Pinaceae; genus Pinus; species Pinus taeda. Next base: position 121,771 of record APFE030563583.1, read on the forward strand.
AAAATACAGTGGCGCAATGCAAGTATGCATGCTGGATCGTTTTGCATAAGCAATTACTAGCTATCATGGGCCCGTTCTCTCCATAGGATAGTCATTATGGCCTGAAACCTGCACAAAATAACCCTACGATCAATCAAAATGGGGTAATACAACTTCAAGAATCACTACATGAGGTTATGATTTGCACCCTTAATCTCTAACCCCCCCCCCCCCAAGTGGTACACAGTGAGGATTAACACCCTCCAGCAGGTCGTATAGGGCATTTAAAACTCCCTACAGGCCTGCCAGAGGGCATTAGTGTGCAAATACTGCTTCAGGGCACCTCAAATCTGCAAAATTCCACCCCAGAAACTAATAAGAAAGGTTAAGAAATGCATAGAGAAAGTTTTTAGCCTCTACCTGGGACTGACGACACATCGAATGGTTGCCCGAATCTCCTATAATGGTCCGCAGAAAATCTGCTCCTCTTTGGCTCCAAAACGCTCTCACAATTCTCAAATAGTGAAAATAATGCATGTGAGAGCTAAAAAAACTTCCTTATATTTATTTTTGGAGACATGATTTTTTGAAATCATCAAAGAGGTAGTAGTACATTCCCATGATTTTTTTATCATGCATGAACCCATTTGCATAGGAACTACTAACTTTTTATACTTTTTTCCACTTTTGATGAAAGTACCCTCAGGAATGAAAAGCAGTAAAAGCTGCATGCAATTCTCAAAAGAGCACTTTTCTTTTATGGGATATTTTCTTGCTCTTAAAAAACTGAAAACTCCCAGAGTTTTTCATTGTTGGGCTCGCTAAACAGATACGACGATGGCCCAAGCAACTCTTTTTCGCTCTTTTTCTAGCTCATTAAACAGAAAAAGATCATTAGAGCATTCTTTTTAGGTGCTTTTTTCTCGCTCATAAAACTGAAAAAAATCCCAAGTTTTTTCTTTAAGCTCGTTAAACATTTATAAAGATGACCCGAGCATTCTTTTAGGTACTTTTATCATTCATTAAATTGAAAAATCCCAAGTTTTTGTCACTGAGCTCGTTAAAAATCTACAGTAGCAACAAGAGCAATTGCTTTCTTGGGACCATTTCTCACTCTTAAAATTGAAAATTCCCCGAGTTTTTCCCCTTCTTCGGGCTCATTAAATCTATGAAGAAGGAATGAGTAGTTCTTTTACCTCCTTTTCCTTGCTCAATAAACTGAAAAAGATACCTTGAGTTTTCTTCATTTGACTCGTTAAAATTTGACGAAGGTATTGAGTTTGTCGTCACGTGACTCAGTGAAAATTCACGACTAAAAACGAGTTTAGTCCATCTCCTCGTACTCATAACAAAATGAGGTCAACATCTATTGAACATAGGTTTCTCTTTATCTGGATTCAATAGATTAACTCATGGAAAGCGACCTATCCGAGTATACTATTAACCTTTTGTCACACCCAGTTAACAACTATGACAAAGGGACCACCATGGAGTCATTCTTTACAATCTTTTCAGACTCTCTAACTATGAAAAGACCACTGAGTTGTCTAGTCTAGACTCATTAAATTATACAAACGGGATATAGAGTTGCTCTTTTTACGATCCTTTTCAGACTCTCAAAACATCAAAAGATCAACAAGTTTGCCTGTCTCGACTCATTAAACTAATCAAATAGGGCATAGAGTCGAAAAATGAAAATATCAACGAATTTACCCGTCTGGACTCACTAAACTAATCAAATGGGGAAAGTAGACAATACAACTACATTCAGTATTAGAAAGTGTGGTTTGGCAGCAGTTGTTCCTTTGAACATGGCACTCCCTCATATAAACCTTCCTTGTGATGTCCTCTCAATATGAATCCTACCATGCTATGAGTTTAACCTAAATATTCTGATGTTCTTGTATCTCTTATCCTAACACTCTTTGGCGTTCATGATTCTAGTGCTACATGGTTAAAACCATTGTCATGCCTTCTATTGTTCAAGAGTTAACCTTTTGTTTCCTCCATCAACCTATCAACCATATCCTTTCATCATGCCCTCTATTGTTTAAACCCAATGCTCAAATATTCCTCAAAAAACAACTCATTCTTGTCCCATTTCATTTTGATTAATGTAGGACACATTATTGCCTATCTTTCAACAGGTATCTTCCTATCGACTTCAATACTCTATCTAGGAAGACAACCCAGAAAGACATTCAGTGCCTTGGTACTAGCAGACATTAGTGGCAAGTTTCCTTGTGTTTGATCAAGGGTTCTCATTATTGGCTCCTAGTTAAGCAATTCTATAGGGGTTCGACAAAAAAACATCTTTCACACTCGTTAGATTGTACTATGCATCTTGGAGACCATCACCATTATTGGTGGCCTTCCTTGCGTCCGTTAATGGTCTCCATTATTGATTGGTAATCAGATGATTTCATGCATGTTTGACATCAACACATATATTCACATGTATCAATCTATGCTATTTGGTGAAGGGGAAATCAAGACCTTAGGTAGAGGCTTGCATCAATTAGCCTTGCTTCCTCTCCCAAGTTGCGTATATTATTTTTTGGAGACAGCTCATTAAAATGATACTATTATGACATTGGATCCGCATTGTGCTTATCAACGGGCAACATCGTCATATCTCTTTTATGAGAAAATGACTCTGACATAGCTACTAAGCATGGGAATGCCCGACTCATGACATGATTTTAGTAGTTTTATATATATGTGTTGTATCAGGTTCCTGTATTAGGTTTCCCGCACCACCCAAAGCTCTAATCCTCTCTCTCTTTTTGTTGAAGAAGGAAAATTATAGTTAAGTAAAGTATTTTGGCCATCATTGCAGCCTCTGATCTCACACTTTAGGGGGCATCTGTTATACAACAAAATTACCCCCTCATCAACTCAGAGGGGAAAGACATGATAATTGAAGCAAAGACCAAGATCACATGCCTTGTTTCCACACTAACACTGGCTATACACTGACAACCTACTTTATAAAGATTCTGTTTAAGCCTAAGGGTGTGTTAGTGACCCTACTAACTCTAGTTGTTAGTTCAGGAACAACATTAGTGGATCATAATGAAATTATAAAGGTCAAAGGAGTGAATTGAATCATAAATATCAAGATATTTGCTCCTAAATCTACTCAAGAAAAGCAAGGAAACATCTCAAGTTCAACCTATTTGGGGGATTGTTGTGTAGGTAAATCCCCTCTGTGGACAAAGGTGATCCCACTAGCCTAACTGAGGTCTAGCAACAATCAAACAATGCTAACACGCAGGTTCCTAATTGCAAAGTAAAGGCCAAGATGAGAGCCTACCTTGAATCCAACGCTTATATTCGTAGAAGGGTTGTCGCTTCCATTCTTTCACTTGAGCTGGTCGCAATCCTCACGATCTCCATGAATGGACACCTACACATGCAAAGAACAAGACAAATACAAGCATAAAATCCAGGAAATGCAACTATGTACCGTTCAAAAAGATACAACTCAAACATCATAATAAAGAAACATGAGTGGAACCATAATGATAGTCATCTATTATTATTGATAAAACAAAAGAGAATACAACCAAGTTCTGACGTCAAATCCTCCTTTGGTTGGGTCCAGCCAGCAAGTCCCTCAAGCATTCACCCTTGAAGGTAGATATCCCAAGAAAAAACTCTCTCTCACACAAGTTTACACAAGATGGAGACACTTCACAACCTTCCTTTAGCACTCTAGCAATCCCACACTTATCACACTAGCTGCCTATCAAGCTCACACTATCAGCAATGCTCTAAACACAGTCAATTCCAAAACTAGCAGCTCATGGAAATGGTGGAGGCTTAATTAGGAGAAGGAGTCTCCATGAATGGTGTGAGGATGAGCTTATCTCCAAGGAAGGTGGCTCAAATGACGAAACAAACATGCTAGAGAAGGGAGGGCGACATTTACAAGGCCAACAACTAGGTCTGGAGTCATCTGGAAGGCCAGCTGTTAGAACAAACTCGCCCAAACTGGATCATCGCGGGTACATAACTGCACTAGAGCGCTGACATCGCTGTTGAATAACAAAGAAAGTCATATCAGCGCGATCAGATATAAGGAACAGACACGCTGTCATATGAAATCTGACCAGCGCAGGAATCACGTGTGCTTCCACGCTGGTAGTGCATTGGGTCTGTTTCGGAGTGCGCATCAGCACGTTTATTTTTACAACAGTCGCGATGATAGAAGAAATTTGGCAAAGTGGGTCATTTGGCAACATTAGAGAGCATGAGCATGATTAATTGGGTCCCATGACACAGCGGGAAGACTAACAGGGAGACAGTGACAAATTACTGTGTAAGAGATGCCCCCTAAACCATGAAGCTCGAGAGAGTGGGAGGGGTGTGTCATGCAGAAAGAGTTATGTTTGCGGACAAACCTAACCTCCCTAGGAGTCTAAGACTCTCTAGTGACAAACAAACCAAACAAGAAAAATCCTTCTCTAAACACATGTTATTCTATGAGAGATCAAGTGTTTTCCGATCTTACCTTAGGTCCAACGCTTGTTGTAGCAGTCCAGCCTTACTGATCCAGATGAGCTCCTCCTTCACTTAAGACCTGCATACACTAACAAAGCAAACGATTACATAACACCTGAATATTTCATAAAACAAAGCATATTCATCACATAGACCAAGGAGTACATGAAATAATTCATTAACAACAAATCATTGAGAAGAATGGACTTATTTGTATTAAGGAAACAAAAAAGGAACCATTACAACCTGAGCCTTGGTGTTGTGCAAGCTCCTCCCAGGGTCCAGCAAGAGATTTCCTCTACTTTGACAAGCTCACCCACTTCCAATATGGCAACAAGAGAGGATGGTAATCTCTCCTCACAAGTTTACAATGGAAGTCCTAATTCCAGCAGCATCTACCCTTTGGAATGTTCAGCTTTCAACCTCTCCCTCCTCTGGCCCAATGCCTGTATTTATAGTGTTCTAGAGGAAGTTATTCAGTTCCAACATCAATGGGATACTCCCTCTTTTGGATGGGGTAGCTCCTCTCTTGATGGGATAAGTTCCTCTATCATAGGGATGCATGAACCATCTGGAGGCGCTAATACACGTCAAACACTCTTCTAGAAGGCTCTAGAATTGACCACAAGTAACTTTTTAAAGATGAAACTCGCGCCTTTTGACCTTTCCAGGGGTACACACCCATCCTTTGGCTTACAGAGTGTACAAGTACGTAGGTACAGTGTGTTTGGGATGCGTACACGCAGACAAGGTAGAGAGAACCTACGTACCCAGAGATAAACATGTTTTTAAGTGACTTTCTCTCTTTTTGAAGTTTGACATGAAGAGAAGATATATGAGGCTTGACAGGGAGGATAATATGACTATTGATGGAGCCATATTAACTACAGATAGTCATGGTGACAAATTTCAGTGTAATAGATTGCCCCCTAAAGTACGAAGCCTGTAATAGATAAGGGTGTTATATCATATAGGAAGGGTGAAGTACTTTATCATTTCGAGGATTATCTTGTGGAGAGTCCGGTCAGAACCTGCAATTTTCAACACAAAATACATGTATGAGATCATATCATCGCTGAGGTAGGCATTCCCATACTCAGATCAAAACTTTAACTATTGGACTAACTACTCTGATACAGGAATGATTTTATAATACATTACAATCATAGACTCGTGTAGACACAGTATGGGCGCAGCCATCTGTTTATGATTGGTCTACAACATAATGAATACAAAACTCCTCGCAGCCTGGATGGTGGAAACTAGATCCAGGGTCTTCATTTCTACTCCCCGAATTGGTACGATTCTAACCATGTGAATAAATGAGTCGATGTCGAACATGGTAGAAACCACTTGATTACCAATCAATGATGTAAACTATCAATAAGCGTGAGAGAGACCACCAGTAATGTCAACGGTTCTCAAAGTACCTAGCACAATCCATGAGATGTGAATGAATGAGTCGATGTCGAACATTTCATGGAATCCTTCGATCGCAAGCCAATGATGAAAACTGACGTCGAAGGCGAGAAACCTGCAATTGATGCATGTAGACTCCAAGGCACTGACG